>KK114438.1:177651-241128 GCA_000611955.2 Stegodyphus mimosarum
CAGTCTCCCAAGACGGAGATGAAAATCTGTTTTATTTCGAAAGCTGTTGCCACTGCTCGCTTTCAAATTTTAGAGTTTGTTAATAAAAAATTTCTTAGTTTTACCATGAAATAAAAATAGCATTGCCAAACATTAAATACATTATTTCCGATTCCAAAAATTCGTGGGAAGCCATTGACTGTTCCCATCTTCGTACGACTTTAATTAGCCGAAATATAAGAATCTGAAAGTTTTAAGATTTTAAATTACGTCCAAAGGGAAACGCCCCTTTAACACTTTGTTTGTTACCTTTATTTATTAAATATTATGTTTTTCTCACTTAAACCATAACATTCAGTTAAAGAACAATACCGCAAACAAATTTTAAACTTGAGCATATCTTTAAAATTTCCTATACACAGTCTCACGCGCTGGAGGTAAAAAAATTTTTTCTGTACAACGCTGCCGCGGCTCGCTTTGAAATCCTCGAGTTGTTAACCAAAAACTCGTCAAAGTTTTGCAAAATATTAAATCGATCATAAAACAAATTCCGAATTTCAAATTTGGCCTTCCAAATGCCCATATTCGCAGTAGGATTACGTCATTCAAAATTGGATGGCTCCAGGTACCGTTGTTTTATCACAATGCGAGAAACATACATACATTTATGCACAGTCTTCGTTATTTAATTTCTTCAAATGTAATACAGGGCGGTAATATTGGGTGGCAGCAATTTGAAAAGTGAAACAAACACACACATTCAGAGTGATTCGACAGAAAATCCCAAAACGAAAACAGTAATCTCTCAGGGACAAAGTCCCTGTGGACTAAAAACTCCGAAAGCGCTAATTTTCCCACTCGTTTTTCCGAGTGGCAACAGGGTCGAGCGCTGGAGATAAAAATGCTTTATTTCGAAAGTGTTGCTAATTCTAACTGTTAACTAGGGTCAATTTCATCTAAACTACGAGTCGTGGTTCCTCATGGAGGAAACGGCGTTTGCCAAAGTCGTCTCCTTTCTTCTTGCTTAAAAGCAAGATTGCTACAGATTGCTGCAGAGAAAGTGTTGCCACTGCTAGCTTTCAAATCGTATAGTTAATTAATAAAAAATTCGCAAGTTTTACAAAATCTATATATATAAAGAAGAATACCTTGTTTGTTTGTGTTATTGATTTCTAATCAATAATGATCAATTTTTTTTGTCCCATTTAATTAACTAAATTGGATATAGATGAAATATTGGATGGAACTTGAGCTTTTACGTTCATCTGATTAGAAAGACGAAAATCATATAAGACTGCATGCCATTGCTGCTGGTGTAATTAGTTTATTTTCTATCGAAATTTTTTATCTGGGTTCCATATCGTATCAGAGTAAAAAATATATGACTATGAATCGTAGTTTTTGCATCATTATTACAGAAGGATTTCAGCGGCATCGTTCTCTCTGTTGTCAGATGCATTATGCTGAAAATAACTTAATCGTTAACTTCAATTAAGTGTATAATAAAGTTCAATAATAATTATTGTATCGAACAATTTGCTCCCTAAAAGCTGAAACCACACATTACATCTTTGAGTGCGAAATTATAATAAAATTTTTAAGTTGTCGTACATCGTTTACATCCGTTATCCTAATACCAGTCTAAGGAGGTGAGCGAAAGTAATTCAGACGCTCGTAAATAAACATTCCTTAAGAAATACATACGCGGATTAATAAAAAATTATCAAAAGTTACTGTAAAAGTCTCTGGTAAATAGAAATAATTTTCACAAGACGTATATGATATTATGGTAGTCTATAAAATGTAGTTAAATACTGAATTATAGTTATATTTCAAAGTAACTTAAGCCGTGCGCTCCACACGTACAAAATGTCTCCAAACGAACCCATTCTTCGCTTAGAGCGAAAGCATATTCTGGAAATTAAGCTTGAGACGCTTCTGTCGGGAGATAGGTTCTTGACATGTGAGCATGCACGTGTTGTGATGCGGTCATGTTCAATAAAGCATGCGTAAGTAGATATGAATTACGCAATACGTAATAATACGTACGTAGATATAATTTACATAAACTAGATAACGCAATATCGACTGGTAGGAAAGTTACGAAAGGGCTGGCGGCTGAAGTGCGCATGTGTGGCGTTTATCACGTCACGACGAGGCTTTCCATCCTTTCTCGTCGAAATCAGGTGATCTGGAAGGGTGTCGCTTTGTTTTTCTTTCATTAAGCCTTCCCTGTACAAACAAAAGTATTCTCCTCTTCTTACATTCACTGAGTCTTCGATACTAAAAAAATATTTCGTCCCGTGGTGAGTATCCCCAATTTCTCTTATTATGTTTCTCTCGTACGATCCGTACAAGTACTACAATCAATATTTTAACAAACTCTTTTATTAAAACATTTATTAATGGATTTAATTCCCGCATTATACCAACTAATGCTTCAGGATTTTATCTCGTAACGAAAATATTCGTGAAAAGCTGTAATAAACAAGTAAAAAAATTTTGTCAAAATTTAAGGAACTTGTAACATTTTATCAAATTTACTACATACAATTTTATGTTTTTTTTTTTTTTTTTTTTTAATTTTTTTTTTTTTTTTTTTTTTCAAAATGTGCCAGGTTTCGGAGCATGATGTACATCAACTGATATGTGTTTCTTCCATTCATATCCCTCCCCCACTTTGAGATATTTCTTTATAACATAATTTAATTTGATGCTTATCATTATAATGGCTTACAGCCCTATAGGAACAGTTAAGGGGGGGAGAAAACATAATTAATACAGAAAAAATAGACTTTTTCTTAGTTTAAAATTTAACTGCTAACTTTTGACCCAAATCACAATGGAAAATGGCTTCATTGATTGACATAAAATTTATCTGACAGAAAAATAAAATACCTTAAAAAAAAAAACGAGGTGATTTAAAATTTACATTAAAAAAATCTGAAAGGATTCAAATTTTAGATTACGTCCAAAGGGATCTTGCTTAATAATATAATAACTTGCCGAACGAGACAAACATTAAACTAAACCCAATACGAACACAAAAACCAACCCAATATAATTCCAATAGTCAACCCAATACAATTCCATTAATCCATCCAGTACAGACCCGATAACCAACACAGTACAATTCCAAAAATTCTAATAGCCAACCCAATGCAACTTCAATTACCAACAAAGAAACATAAGCACTAAATTGAAAAGTGAAGCGGACATTTTTGTGAAACGACGCAAAACGCCCAAACGAAAGTAATAGTCCTTCGGAACTACATCCCTTTGGACTAAAAAGAAAAAAAGAATACCAGCATCAAATACAATACTGAAGAATGCTTATATACCAATTTTCAAAATCCTAATGCTAAAATTTCATTACAACAGCACATAAAAAAAGACAGATGATTTTCATTTATTCTTGCCTAAAAAGATTATGAATATCATTCCTACGCTAATATTAATCAGTCATATTGCCTATCACTTATTTATGTAAATTTAATTAGATCTTTTACTTTAAAAAAAAAAAAAAAAGAAGAACGGTAAATATGATTTCCAGTAGGTCATTATATTAAATACGACAACAAATCGCCTTTTTTTCCTTCCTTGTACAAAGGAAGTATTGTAACCGCGAAAAATTTCGGGTATCATGTTTCAACGAAAATAGCCATTTTGACCGTTATCGCATGCAATTTAACGATGTTTTTGTGTGACATTTGTACGTAATAACACATTTGACATTTGTACGTAATAATAATTTGTACAGAATAAAGGACTTTTTCTCCCCCCCCCCAAAGAAATTATAAAACTGATTTAAAATGGATTCTGAAGAGATTTTTTCGTTTCGTCTGTGCGTGCACACGTATGTATCTATGTATCTCGCATAACTCAAACGTTGAAATATTGTATATAGGACTGCTATAACATGTAGATATGCACCTCCTATTTTGGTTGCAATTGGTCGCACCAAACGTATATAAATATATCAACTCTGTTACTCGGCTCGGTGAGCTCAGGTTTTTTATTCTTATATGTTGGTAAATTAAGCATGTTTTGCCTTAAAAATGATTGAATTATGTTGTTCTTATCATCCGGTTAAGGTTTTTATGCCTTTAGTCAATCTGCTCGCAAGATTTATAGAATTATCAACAATTTAAAAGTTGTTTAGGTGCGACTAAGCGTGATCATTTTTCCCACGGAAGCCATATTTGTTTACATTTAAAACTTAGGAGAATAGTGGATTTGTTGCCAATCTGGAGAAATTAAGCTTCGCTACAACAAAGATATCGCCTTCTTTTATTATCGCGAATTAAATCATTCTTAATCCATTCTGGAATTTATTCCAGGAAATAAGTGTGTAAAATTTACTTCGTAATTTTTAATATCGATATTTTGAGTTTTTATGTATTTTTGCTTTGTCGCGAAGTGAGAACGGATTTAATTGAATGAGAAATACTGAATCGTCTGTTAAAAAAAAGAACTGTTTCTGTTTTTTTTGGGGGGGGAGGGGTTCGTTTGTTTAATTTATTTTAAACGTCGTTTTAGATTTCTTATAGTTATTTGGATAGAATGTGCGGCAACGATTAGATAATTCTTCAGAGGATATAATTTTTTGTGCATTCTGAGGTATAAAATAATGAGATGTAACGCTGTTAAGGGAATCTAGCGACAGAGCGTCAAGAAAATATGCGTATAATTTAATATTCCGTACAAGGAAGTCATGTGGTGTACACATCAGATTTTTTTTACTTTGTAACTCGCATTTCTGTTAGGAACAATGTGTTTCGCATTATTGTGAATACTGGGGTACCGATAGCTTTTGATATCAGTGAATTAATACATTTACAGCACTAGTTACATAGTTAAAACAAGAGGAATCGCATATGATTTAATGCGAAGCTGTAGAAAAGGCGTAGACGGAGAGACCGAGCTTCCTCGCTAATATGTCGCTTTGTTTTCGGATCTGTTATCACAATTTATCGAAAAAATAAAACAGAGAAAATCCAGAAGTGCAGCTTGGAGGAGAAGAATCCCCAATCTGATTGTCCTTCATTTTCCCAGTATCCCTCCCTCTGTTGGTAGACAAGAGAAGAGAGGATGGATAACGAGTGCGTTGACGCGTCTTTCTCGCGAGACAAATGGCAACCTGCTGTCCTCCAGAAAGTTCCCTCTCCCTTCCTTTTCATTCACTTTTTCCACAGCTGACGTATTTTCTTTCATGGCAGGGTACCTTCATGGAGGTTTCCATGGGTACCAATCGTCTTAACACTTCCCACCCAGTGCTTCTCACTAACAAGACGGTGGCCACTAGCTGTTTGTTAACTGGAGTTCGATTCGAATCTTTATTTCCAGGGTCTGGGATACGATTTCGATATTTGGTGGAAAGAAGTGCAATTATACTCACATCAGAAAATAATGGTAAGTTTTTTAAATTTTTTTTTATATTACTGTAAGACGTTTTTAAGTAACTACTGCAAACATTTAAAATCACGAGCTTCTTACTTTCACTTTCTTCTTTAGCTCTGAAAGGGAATAAGAACTAAATACTTACTGCATACATTTTTCAGACATCGGCTAAAAATTATGCTTTTATGACACCCGTGGAATTGAAATTTTTTTTCGCATCTCTGTAATGTTTCTGAATGTCTTCTAAAAAGTATCGCATTTTTATATTCATGCCTAATTTTTTTTAAAAAAATCGGAAATTTATAGAAATTTGGGAATCGGAATAAACGTAAAACGTATTTTTTAATGGATGTAAGAGTTGCTTGCCAAATTGAACCTAACACTTTGCAAAATTGAATCTTAGATTGGCGTTAGTTTTACAGAAAAGCTGCAGCATGCGTTTCAAGAAAACGTGAATTAAATTGTTTTTCGCTATTGTCCCAAAATTTTGCTGTGAGTAAATGCAATATGCAATAAAAATAACTATAGAGAAATTTATATCATCATCTCTTGAGTAGAGTAGGAGAATAATAAGAGAGAAGAATAGGAAATATATAAATATATATATACATATAAAATGAAGAGCTTAAACTTAGTACTTAAACGGACTTGGTACCTTTCGAATGATGTTTTTTATTTGAGAATTTTCATCTATTTCTTATGAATAATATTAAGTGGTTTTATAAGACAAAATGGTTTTAAGCTGAAAAAAAAAATTCTGCTAGTAATTTTTTTAAGTTTAAATATTTTGAAGAAAAATTTAAGAATTAAAAATTCCTTCTTCTCCCACAATTTTGAATGTTTTTGCCCCAAATGTTTTTATTGCGTATATTAGAGTGTTCTTAATAACTTTAAGGATCGATTTTGCGATTAATGAATTAGTTTCCAAGAAAAAAATAAAAAGTACATTTTTATGTAAAATCTTTAAGAAAAAGATGATCTCAATCATATTTTCACTTCCAATAATTTTTCTTTTAACTGTTTTGCAAAACGCATCCTTGTTTCTATGAAGACTATAATTTTAAGTAAGCAGTAAAAATATTAAATATATTAGTCTATATCAGTAGAAGTTTTAGGACTTTAAGTAAAAGAATATACTGACAAAATGAAAACTGAGAAAAGCAGTTTAAAGAACGTAAACTGTCTAAATGGTCATCAAATCATTTCAAATTTCTTAATAATTTTATTACTGAATTTCAATACATATGTATATAAAATAAAACCTAGTAATGTTAAATTGGTTAATATAAACATAAATTACAAGCTTTTGCTTAAAACCTCATCTGACTAGAAATATTGAAAAAAAATCCTAAAATACAAGTAGAATTTTTCTTTACCTGTTTTTGTTCTTTAATACACGTTCAAAACAATTTCAATACATGAATCAATTATAATATATTTTCTAAAACACTTATAATTAATGTTAATAATATTAATTTGTCGTTTCATTCATTTTTTCAAAAAGTAAAATTTGAAATTTTAACAAATATAAAACATTGTATTTAAAACCACTCAGCAGCATATGTGATTTCCTTTCTTTTAGTCATTTCTCCTCGCATATAAATTGCATTTTAAAATAATTTAGGTGTATTTTAATTAATGACAGAGTTTAATGTTTGTTCCAGCACTATCTTAATAATGCTACAGTCAGGAACTTGATCGCTTTCATTACACCACTTCTTTCTGTTCTAGTTGTAACACAAATAATTTCAATTTTTGAAGAAGCATAGCAAAGTTGACTGATGATACACATAGAAATATTTGCTGAGCTCAATATATATATATATATATATAATCTTGCCATTTTAAAGGTGAAGAAATTTTTCCCAGCTTCGCGTTGTATTTAAATAAATCAGTTTATAAACATAAACAGAGTTTCCTGATACTTGCAGTCATATTTAATTACACTACTCTTCAGTTACACTGATTTTTAATAACTTACTGAAAAAAAAGTTAGAAGTTAAAAAAAAATAAAAACTGAGGGGGCGGGGCATTTAAAGGGCTGACAAAATGTTTAAAAGCATTTAATAGCATTTATTACCGTCAGATCATTTCAAAATTTCTCTTCAGTGTAGTAAGGTATTTTTCTAGCAAAAAATTGAAAAATCGGTAATTTCATCGATTTTTGGGTGCCGAGTACCCTTAAGTTTATATATATATAATTTAATAAAGTAATGGAGAACGTTAATGAAAATAAATTTAATTATTAGTTTTTTATTTATCATTATCTCCTAGGGAGAGAAATGTAAAAAAAACTATTGCAAATTGAAGCCAGGAAATGTTAATACTTAAGAGGACTGTGTTAAACTCTTAAAAACTTGTAATAAATTTTTAAAAAAAAGTTTAAAACTTGTAATGAAAATTAGGCAGAAAAGCAAGTTTGTTTTGGCATAGGTTTTTCAATTCAACATCATCGATTTCGCAGACGATCAAACACAGATCCCTTTTCAGGAGCAGAATAAAATTGTGCTCGTGAAGGATTCAATTCGATCCTTGAAAATAATCTTCCTTCGGAAGCCGGGGTGGGTGGGGAAATGTTTATCTTAGTTGATCTTTCTAAGAAAAGTTTTTGTGTTATTTTATCAGCAGAAAAATTAAATAAATAGTGTTGGACTAGCAACGACTAACGATAGAAAATCAATTAAAGAATTAATTCGTGTTATTTATTTTATTTATTTCTCTATACTCAAGGAGAAGGGATTTCATGGTATTGTTTATTTTATTTTGCCGCGTTTCTTTTAATTTAAAATGACAGCATGTACGTTACGTATTAACCCTCTAACAGGCAAGACCGTATATATACAACCTAGAATATTTTTTGTGATATATGTACGAACGTATATATACGTGCATATTAAAATATGTCAAAGAAATTTAAGCAATATGTTAAAAGTACATAAATCCAAGTATAAAATTCCAGGAAATTTTTTACATTAAATCAAGAAAATAAATTTTCTGGTAATAGTTTTGGGAAATTTGTGCCTTCTTAGCGAAAACCCTGGCTAGTCAGAGGGTTAAGTAACTTCAAGCTGACCGAATCTTTTGTAAACTATTTTTCAAAAAGGAACCAAGTTCTTTGGATATAAGCAGAGATCTCGCCTTTTTGGCTTATTTTGAAATAACTAGACGGCCTACCAGTGGCCGAGCCGGGCGGTAAAGTCGCTGAACAGTGATTGTTCGGTCCGAGGTTCAAATCCCACAAATGGGCTGGCTGCATAGGTCTTTTTCGTGGCTTTATGTGTAAGGTGTATACGAGCCAGTTCCCCTTTGTAAGTCTTCCACGATGGTATCTCTTCCGTCAGGCAGATAGCTCTCGAGGCTTCGCCGTAACCACAAAACGATAGTTACAGAAAGAAAAACATGTTTTGTAAACAGAAACGTCTTGAACTGAAGCTATTATAAAAAGCAATGAAAAAAACATTATAAGTCATAGTTCAAATCAATGCTTAGCTAACAATTCTATAAAAGCATCTGAATTGTAAATTTCGAATTAAAAAATTATTTCTTTTTATACGTATATTAGATCTAGATGAATGCATATCAATGTGTAGCAAGCGAAACACAAATGAATAACAGCTATACAGGGCTTCTGAGCTCATTGTGTTAAGTTAGAACCCGAACACATCTTTCATTAAGTAAAACGTATTTTGGTAACCGAAAAATCCAGATAATGCACTATACAGAGGCTGTTCTCCCATTTTTTAGACGATTTTGGTAAACGGTAATAAAAAATCGTTTGCTGCAAAAGAAGTAATTGCAATTGTACTATGTGTTTAAAAGTCAAAATGATCGGCTGTGGCTTGAAAGTTTTGTTTTTATTCAAAATGGCGAATTTAACAAACCAGTGGTTCCAAGGCTACATTGACGCTCTTTCCGAAGAGAAATATGCATACTCCGTTATCCGAAAACTATGGGAGAGTCACGGTTTTGTGATATCTAAAGCGTCTATAGGTAATATCATCAACAAGAAAGAAAAAAAAAAGTCCAATTAGAGCCTCCAGTGAGACAAAAATTCCAAACGAGTATCGAAGGAAAAAACGGACATCTTCGACTATCGCAAAGGTACGTTGTTTAGTATTAAAAGAAAATCCCCCTAGTCAAAGGACAGTTGCAAAATCATTCAGATGCTCGGTGTCCACCGTAAACAAAATGATAAACGTCGATTTAAATCTTAAGAAAGCGAAAAAACGCAATGTGCATCGTCTTCTTCCAAAGCATATCGCTGTACGCAGGACACGCTGCAGAATTCTATATAAGAGACATTTATCCAAAGAAAAATGGAAAATAATTGTCACAATAGATGAAGCAGGGATGTATTTAAACGATTGTAACAAAAAAAGAGTCATTTATTATCATAAAAGGGGAGAAAAAATTTAAGTACATGGTTCAAAGAATGGAAAGAAAGTTTTTCTAAGGGATTCATGATTGTTGCTGGTTTTTCTTATAACGGCAAGTTAAAAATAAAGAGAGTGCAAAAAAAAAAAAAGGTCAAGATTAACTCCAAATACTATCGTGAACCTATTTTATCGCCCATTTTTCTGAATGAAATACCATCGCTTGACCCACAGTGCCATTCATCTGTGAGACTCCATCGGGACAAAGCTAGCAGTCACGCATCAAAATCCACTGTCAATTTCCTAAACGAAATGGAACAAAAAAAACTGGTATCGAGGCCGTACCCTTCACTCATATCCCTACTAAATCTCCCGATGTGTCACCTATGGATTTTTGTGCTTTCGGATTTTTAGAAACTGCGTTATCCAAACGTTGCCCCGAAACCCTAACAGGACTCCGGAAAGCTGTTCGGGAGGAATGGGAGAGAACACCTCTTCTGACACTTCAAAAGGCATTATTATCCTGGAAATTGCGGTGTCGAAAGATAGTTCAGAATAAGGGATGTCAAATAGAACCTTTAAAACATAAGAATTTCATGTAATTTAGTTTTGTGAATACAATATACATCGTCTAAAAAATGTACGAACAGCCTCTGTATGTCACCTACGAATGCTTGTGAAAGCTAAATGACATGTTTTATGTATACGACAGAACAAGAAACTTTACATTAAAAAAAGTCACAAAAGAGAAATAGCGAAATACTTGTTGGTGAATATGTGCGTTCTAAGTAGTAACTGTTAAGGACTGTGACTATAAAAATGGACTGGCCAAAAACGCGGAAGGAAGGCTCTTTGAAATAAATATTGAGTAAAATTTTTTTTTTCAAAAAAAAATTAGGAGAAAATAAAATATTAATTACCTTCCAACAACATCTTACATTCTCAGAACTTATTGAATACTGTAGCTTCTTTCAGTGTCGCCAGACGAGAGTCATCGTAGATTATTGACCTTAATAAAGTTCTCATTGTTACCGAATAAATAATTACTTCTTTGCATGTTGATCCTGAATGTACATTTCCTTTTCGTGTAATTATTTCTGCAAATATTGTTATCCTCTAATACATATTGTTGCCAATAAAACACGAATGATTTCAAGCAGAACTGAATGGGAGAGGTCTGTCTGCCCGTTGCATCCAAATCCAACTTGTAAGGTGTATTTTAATTTTATAACAGTTATTTTTAATTTTGAAATCCTTTTCGTTTAATTCTCGTTTCCCACTTACAACTCTCTATCTCTTTTAGAGTCGGGTTGAGTGCAAATGAGTTAGAAGAAGTATTTAGAGAGAATTCGAGTTACCTCGAAAGTGAGTGCTTAGGAGACCTTAGTAGCGCATGTTTGCCTTCTGGCTACTTCTTTCTCGAATCTATTACGCTCGGCCATATTGTACGTACCTGTTCAGAATCGTAGACTAGGTAAATTTAAGGGCCAACTGCGTTAGGTATTTGTATGTACCTTCTTCGGCTTATAAGGTATTTCTCCCGTCTTCTTCGCGTGCCTTCGTGGTGTAGTGGTCAGCATGCTCGACGCGTAACCGAGAGGTCCGTGGTTCGATTCCCGGCGAAGGCATTGCTCATTTTTCATCACTCCTGCTATCGAAATAGCCTAATGTCCCTATAGGCTTAGTCTGTTTAATTTAGTATTAGATTAGTAGCTTACTTTCGTATCCTGATTTAAAAGCCCGAGTGGCGGCTTTCGTGTAAGCCCCAGAAGGGGCCATTTGTTATTATTTTTTTGTGTTAATAATCCAATATTTTAACCCTTCTCACGTTTCTGTGGTAATTATTGACACACGGGGATAATTCGCTACATAATTCACTAGGTTCCTCGACGTTATATCTAGACAAAGTATTCAGGAACATTATAAACTTACAAATAAAATATAGAATGCATGTTTTGGATGTCTTTTATTTATAGTAATCAGCTTCATATGAAATTTAGAATTTGATTAGTTTCCGATGTTCCAGAAAACAGATTATGTTATTGCATCTATAAAATATTCTATTACTGTGTATAATTTAAATTACATTTTAGTGAAACTAGTGGCTGCCCTCAATACAGTAGTGGAACTGATCGTCTAATGTTATCGCCTCATAACATTTCTTGATAACTTTTCCAGTAAGTTTTAACCTAAAAATTTAAACCTTTAATAGCAACATCGTTTTACCTTTTCTCACAGTATTCATTGTTCAGCCCCTCAATCGGAATCGAATGAACCCGGATTCCCTCTGCTCTGCTAAGAGTTCAGGTAGGACTAAAAAATTTTCACCTGTTCGCGTTTCTCATTCCGAGTGTTAGTGGCTAAGGCAAGCGCATGGTAACGAAAAATTTCGGGTATCATATTCAACGAATATATCCATTTTGGCCGCTATCGAATGTACACTCACGTTTGTGAAAATTGCAACACCATGAAGGACTTACGCGAGTGAGCTGAAATTTTCAGGAAATGCAAAGTAGCGCATGATATGCAAATGATTAGAATTGCAAATCCGTAGCGCATGCGTATGCTGAGCAGCGCCCTCTGAACGGCTGATGGATCCGAATAAATAGACGGCTGTAGCGAGGCGTGTATGGTTATCGGTGGTTATCTGCTAGTGGTAAACGTTAACTCAATCTGTACTTATGCCTCGTCGACGAAAGAGAGCGAGATTTGAACAACTTACAGAGTTTGAACGAGGGAGAATCATCGGCCTTCGTGAAGCTGGATTGTCGTATCGTGCAGTAGCCTCTCGTGTGCAGCGTAACAGCAGCACAGTGATGCGCGTTTGGAAGCAGTGGACGGACGAGTGTCGGACAACTCGGAAATCCGGGAGTGGACCCCGAAATGTGACGTCAGCTCGCGATGATAGACACCTGGTCCGCATGGCGCGGACGGACCGTACAGCTTCCTCTAGACAATTGGCAGCACTGTGGTCAATAGCTACAGGTGTTTCATTGTGTGCTTCATCAATTCGTAGACGTCTGCTGCAGTGTGGACTGCGCGCACGGACTCCTTTATACAGGATCCCCCTAACGCACGACCATCGCCGCCTGCGGCTACAATGGGCCAATCAGCATAGAGACTGGCGTGCTGATTGGCAGCATGTCGTGTTTTCTGACGAATCCCGCTTTAATTTGTGGTACCATGATGGCCGCATTCGTGTCAGACGCTATGCCGGTGAACGCCACCTTCCGGAGTGCATTATCGAACGCCACAGTGGACGAACACCCGGAGTTATGGTCTGGGGCGCCATAGCATATCATAGACGATCTCAATTGCTACGAATTGTGGGCAATCTGAACAGCAACCGGTATATCCGTGAAGTTCTACAGCCCGAAGCTGTTCCCTTCCTTCAAAGCTTGCCAGGCGCTGTATTTCAACAGGACAATGCCCGCCCTCATACTGCTCGGATTGTTAAATCCTTCTTTGCAGCGCAGCAGGTACAGCTTCTTCCTTGGCCTGCGTGTTCCCCGGATATGTCGCCAATTGAACATGTGTGGGATGTCATTGGTCGGCGTCTTGCTCGTGATCCTCGTCCTGTTGCGTCTGCAGACGAACTTTGGGTACGCGTACAAACGATATGGAATGCTCTTCCTCAGTCAGACATTCAAACTTTGTTTGACTCCATGCCACGTCGTGTAGCAGCACTTATTGCGGCGCGTGGTGGCCACACAAAATACTGATTCTGATCTCTTGTTCTTGTTTGTTTGCTTTGAACATTTAATCATTTATTTGTACCACTACCACTCAACTGTGTATTAAATTGCATTCAATTATGACGATTCCTTCTTGGTGTTGCAATTTTCACAAACGTGAGTGTATTTAACGTTGTTTTAGCGTGATATTTGAACGAAAGGTCAGAATAAAAGACTCCTTTTCTCCAAAAAAAAAATTATAAAACTGATTTAAAATGGACTCTGTAGAGATTTTTTCGTGGCGTTTCTGCGTACGTACAAATGTATCTCGCATAATTAAAAAACGAGTAGCCTCAAAACGTTGAAATTTTGCATGTAGGACTGCTATAACATGTAGATGTGCATCTCCTATTTTGGTTGCAATCGACCGCACCAAAAATATCTAAATATATCTCCGCTCTGCTACTCGGTTCAGTGAGCTCAGTTTCTTTACTCTTGTTGCGAAAAATTCGGCGGTTGCGCCTGTATGTAAGCTTTCCGGCATAGCACTAGGGTTGCCATAAAATAGTGTATGGTAGGGTTGCCAGCGCCCATTTGGCGACCAAATTGGCGATATCCCATGGTCCAATTGGGAAGCTTCTAGAACAACTTCCTGTCGAGATATTTCTCGATACTTGTGGAACCTAAGGAAAGGCTATATAAACCCTTGCGTTTCTGAGAGTGTGATTAAGCAGTGTGATTAATTGTGAGAATAGCTGCTTACTGTGAGTGCTAAGCTACGCGAGAGTTTTGTGAACGGAAAGCGATCGAGATAGTGCTTTGCCGTGAAGCTACCTTTACAGTATAGCTTGACAGTGTATTGGTGATCGTTCCACGGTGTTTATTATAAGTTTAGTGTTGCCGTGAAGCTACCTTTACAGTTACAGCCTGAAGCTGCGTTGCTGATTGTTTCAGCGTATTTATTGTAGATTTTCGACGCTTTTACAGGTAATTTTGGAACTGTGCTGTAAATAGTGATTCTTGTAAATAAATTGTGCTTTTTATTGTTCTGCATCGTGTCTTCATCGGATACTCTCAAATCCACGAACCCGTATAACGCAACACTCTTATATGCTTCTAAATCGTGCATTTTTTGCTTTGAAAATGATTGAATTATGTTGTTCTTATCATCCGGTTAAGGTTTTTATGCCTCTAGTTAATCTGCATGTTATAGTTGTAGAATTATCAACAATTTTAAAGTTATTTAGGTGCGGCTAAGCCTAATTATTTTGGCCATAGCGGCCATACTTGTTTACATTTGAAACTTAGCAGAATAGTGGATTTGCAGACAATCTAGAGCAATTAAACTTTGCAACAACAAAGATAACGTCTTTTTTTATTATTGTCAATTAAATCGTACTTAATCCATTCTGAAATTTATTCGAGGAAATAAGTGTTTTAAGATTTACTTCGTAACTTTTAATATAGATATTTTCAGTTTTTATGCATTTTTGCCTCGTCGCAAAGTGAGATCTGAATTAATTGAATGAGAATTACTGAATCGTCTCTGAAAAAGTTTTTTTTTTTTTTTTTCCATGTGTGTATAATTTCTTTCATACATCGTTTTAGATTTATCACAGTATTTGAATAGAACATGTGGCATTGATTCTTTAGATGATATACAAAATTTTTGTGCATTCTGAGTAATAAAATGAAAGAGATGTAACGCTATTAAGTGAACCTAGCGCCAGGTGTCGCTATGGTAAACAAATATAGTGAGTTTTAAAGAGTTTAAATTTATTTTATTGCGGTTTATGCTCTATCGACGAAGTAGATTTAATTCAATCCAATAAGTTTAAATACGTATAATTTAATATTCCGTACAAAGAAGTCATGTGGTGTACACATCAGATTTTTTGTTTATGAAATTGCTTTTGTGATGCATGAAAGAATTAGAAATAAAAAAATGCCTTAAAAACCATTTTTGATCAAATTCATTTTTAATCCGTGAATCCCTCCGCCTTCCAAAAGTCGAAAACTACTTAAGCATTTATTTAAATTTGGTTTACTTTTTAATGTGTTTTGTAATTTAAGAAGAAAAAGTATAGAAAATGTTAATAAATACTACAACTTCAATAAAAGTATTTTCGCCTGAAAGTGGGATGTTTAATTTTGAGCAGAAACAATAAATAATCATTCTCGGAGAACGTGTAAGCTGTATGTGGCGCAAGCTATATGTGAGTTTTCGCGGTTTTCCTCCATGCGCACTATGAATGCCAGCAAATTTTCCTTAACCTGTCCTCCACGAAGGCATCCCTTTCTTAAACAGATAGCCGTAATGTGCTTTTCTGTAAACAGACAACTCAAGAAATAATCTTAGAAAGTAGGTTTATTCTTAAATATTTTCGTTTTCTCGAAAATAAAAAATTATGCTTGTTACTTCAAAGTGGAATACAAATTCAATTTCAAAATAATTAACGACCTGTTAATTGGGTCTCTGTGCGTGTATAATGTTCATTTTGAGACAAATATCTTCTTGAAATTATTTGTTTACTTTTTATGAAGTCATTCAAATCAGTCTTGGATGAGCCTCGTATTTTGTCGGTGTAGACCAAATTTTTATTATTTACGTGTTCCACCCTAAGACACTACACAGAAGGGAGGGATGCTTTCATGGAGGACTTTCTAAGGTAAACTAGCTCGTTTTGACATGTTACACATGGGGAAAACAACGAAAAGGCCTATGCAGCTAACCCAATCGCGAGCCTCGGACCGAACTACTAGCGTTGAGGGACTTTGCCGCTCGGCCGCTGGTGAGCGCTGTAGACCAAACAACGTATGATAATATAAGCATTCATTTCTCCGGGAAGAAGACTATTAATGAATATTTATGGAGTATGCAAAGGTTTTAAAACTGAAGTCTTGTTGTCTCTATGAAGGTATCAGGCAGGTCGCCTTCTTTTTTGTCATATTCAAATAACCAACCGACGTAGTTTAAAAAAGTTACGTTACCAAATTTTTTATTGGAGTTTTTCAGTTATAAAAACTAAACTAGGAAAAAAGCTCAAGTATGGAAAAAAATAAGTTTACTGTCCCGACAAATAAATAAAGATGTATTTTAAGCCAACTTCCCATAAATGATTTAAAAAGAAAAAAATCTGTTTGTTTTATTTTCTTTCGGGCTCTAAGCCACATTCATTTTGTCAGCAAACTAAAGGATTGATTTCTTTTTCATTTCTCCCCTTCTTTTTTTTTGTAAAGTATACGTGTACGTGTTAACACGAATATGTTATGTCGCTTTTAATTTACAATAAAAGTGTCATAATTTCCCTCAAACTCCGTTTTATAGAAGCTAAAATTTACGATACCGAAGTTAATGTCGAGTAGCTGAATAACTACATTTAAAATGCATAGAAGTAAAGCACAAAATCGCAAGCCTTGTTTCAACGCTTCTCTGTTAAAAGAAGTTGTATTTTCAAAACACCCTATTAAAGTTCTTTATTAGTGTAATGAAATCGCTTCGGAATCCACGTTTTTCGTTGTTTGGGATTTCATTCGCGTCTCGACATCGCCCCAACCGCGCTCCCGGCAGGGTCGGAATCTATAAAACAAACTCTAGAACCTCGACCGACCGTTTGATCTGACAAATGCGCAATTTGTGTCGCGTACTGCCCCCAAAATGGCGATTTCCAACCAGGAATTTATTCCGATAATGACACCGCGTGGCAACGTTATCTGAACGCGGAGCACGTGCGCGCCCCCTCTCGGTTTATTCTGGCGTTTAGTTCTATGCGAGAAATAATTGGGAGGCGAAATGGATTCCGTAAAGGAACGAACTTCCCGTGAATATTTGCTCGGAGAGTAAGTACTACGTCCTCACTTTTTTTGCCTTCTTTATTTTTCAGCGTCACGCTGGTTGCTCGAAGCTTTTCTCAATTTGGTTCGATATCCCTGCGTTCCTCAGCTCCAGTGTCGAAGCACGGAATTGTATATCTGAATGCAGAACTTTTCAGTTGGCAGCCCGCAGCAGCATTTAGCGTAAAGTTCAGAGAATGCGATTTAAGAAAAGCTTTAATTATTCTTATGGGTCTTTTATAAGCATATCTAATAACAGATATTTTAAAACTGCGTAAAATTAATTACTTTACCTGCTGCATTATTTTTAAGCCTCCAGCTTTTACATAATTCTATAACAAACAAAGAAAAAATCTGATGGCTAGCTACACCGCACGACTTCCTTGTACGGAATGATAAATTATACGCATTTTGCATTTCGTTTAAACTTATCGGATTGAATTAAATCTACTTCGTCGATAGCGCATAAACCACAACAGAATAAATGCGCTCTTTAAAGTTCACTATATTTGTTTACCATAGAGACACACTGGCGGTAGCTTCACTGAACTTAATCTCATTCATTTTATTAACTCAGAATGCACAAAAATTATGTATATCATCTGAAGAATTATCTAATCGTTGCCACATGTTCTATTCAAATACTATGATAAATCTAAAACGATGTTTAAAAGAAATTAAACAAACAGAAAGACAGAAAGAAACAGTTTTCCACATTTCTCATTCAATTAATTACTTTCTCACTTCGCGACGAGGCAAAAAAACATAAAAACTCAAAATATCTATATTAGAAATTACGAAATAAATCTTAAACACTTATTTCCTCGAATGAATTCCAGAATGCATTAACCATGATTTAATTCGCAATAATAAAAGAAGGCGTTATCTTTGTTCTTGCGAAGCTTAGTTTCTCTAGATTGACAACAAATCCAATATTCTTCTAAGGCTCAAACGTTTGCATATATGCCAAGTAAATTCTCCAACTAAAACGACCGTCTGCGTTTATTATTACAATCAAATATTGAATAAAATACTATCTTCTTTTGATTTGTGAGATGCGCTTGTTATTTAGCTGAAGTGTGATGTAATTCTATCACTTACTGACAGTCAGGAGCTCACAATCAATCGATGGGCAGATGTTGGTATCCATAAATTTAAGTGGAGCGCAGCTCCTTCGGATAACTTATTTTCGAAAAGCAAACTTGAAGCTGCGAATTTTCGTTTTCATGGTCAGTCTGGCGTGTTTATATTGTTACGAATTTTGCATTTAGTTAGATATTTTTAATAGAATTATAATTAAAATTGTTTTATTTCCCCCTGCAATGCAGTCCCTGACATATTTTAAGAGCAAGCTACGCCGAAAAAGTAAAAATACAAGAGCACGTTGATTTAACATTGAATAAAAGTTTATCCCTGTAATTGATACTTAATAGATGTAATTGACTAGTATGTTAGCTGTAACCATAATTCTACTCTTTTTGCTTTCCAGTAATTGCTAGAACGCTCTCGCGCGGCTGATTTAAAAAGCTATAAAAGCCGGAGAGAAACTTCTCAGCTCAGTTATTGTTTAGATAACTGCTGTTGTTGATTGTAGAGAATTTGCGGTGAGATCGAATTAGCTTTATTTGCGCTTTGGATTACGTTCTATTTAATGTTTTAGGAGTTTAAAATTCAGCTGCTGATTATATTGCGTGATATTGCGATATTGTACGAATATCTTTGAGGAAAAATCCAGCGTTTTGTTATATTTCTTGAGATAAGAATAAATTTATTGACTTTTTATCGGACTTGTTCATGCAATCTATTACGAACCCGTACGCACGCAACAATATATCAAAATTATAAACAACGCATTTTTGTGTAAATCAATCATGCCGTTTTCAAAACGTATGTTGCATAAAATTTAAAAAAATCTCAGTTTTATATTCATTTAAATTCAGTGAACAGAATGATGCGAATTTGTATTTAAAAAAAAAATATTCCTTTTCATTTTATTCCAATTATCAGTTTTAACCCATTCAATAAATAACCCGCGGATGAAGTTGGGAAAATCGAATGATGAAAATAAATCGTACAGTATTTAAATGTGTATTTTTAAAAAATGAATAAAAAAAGGAGTTAAGAAGCCTGTTCCATAAATGTACCGAGGCCCACCAGCAGCCGAGCGGTAAAGACGCTGAACACTGGTAGTTCGGTCCGAGGTTCGAATCCCGCGAACGGGCTGGCTGCATGGGCGTTTTCGTGGTTTTCCCCATTTGTAACGTGTATACGAGCCAGTTTCCCTTAGAAAGTCCTCCACGAAGGCATCCCTCCCTTTAGGCAGATAGCCCTCGTGTGCTTTGCCATAATTGAATAACCTAACCTAACCATAATGTTCCGAATATTGTCAAAATTCCTGATTGTGCACGGTTACATTTATTCATAGATAGGGAAACGTTTATGTGTGACTTATTGGAAGTTATTGTTTCTTTTATAATTTACTGCAAACATCGACGTATCCGTTTTCGTTGCTCTAAGCAAACCCTTTTAAAGCTAAATAAGTTTTAATTTAGATAATGTTCAAAAAATATTAACGCTTGAAAAGCATTTCTGAATAATGAATAAGTGTATGGTCGGTTGGTTTTAAAGTCAAAACGTTCGAAGCTATCTGCCAGTGGGGGAAGCTTTAATGGAGGACTTTATGAGGGCAATTTGCATGTATTCGTGTTACACATGGAGTACAGTCACTGAACAGAGATTGTCAGGACTGAGTGTTCTGTGTATACTTTTGGCGAACTTGGTCTTAACCGTGTTAAAGTCCTAATCTTGAACAGGGAGCTGAATGCAGTTATGTTCTGTGGTAGAATAACTGTGGTTCAATGGTAGAATAACTGCACGTATGAGGGGGTTTAAAATTTCCCTTTTATTAAACCGCTATTTACAGCCACTTCCCAACTCGGAAGGGACAACGGAAAATAATGACCGCACTTGGGTCTGAACTGAACAATCCAATAATTTAAAATAAAGTTGAGTAGAAAAAAATTAAGTAGTCGTGCTCTCAGAGCTATAAACGCGAGGTTGGTCTCTATGCTAAACGATCCAGGGTGCGTAGCAAGATTTGGCTAATACTAACGCACTTAGATTTCTTCAATAAGTAATAGCGTAACAGCGCTAAGGCTTAGAATTTAAATACTAGCTAGTCAGGTGGACGTCGAACAGAGCCGCAGTGATCCGAGACTAAAAGCTCTCTCAGACCGAGAAGTACCTCGCTAACCTTTTAAATACAAAACTCGGCTCCACTTCAAATTAGCATAAAGCTGAAACGCGCGCTCATTCTAACGGGAAGTTGAAATATAAGCTCATAGGAAAGAGAAATTAACAAAAACTTTGTTAGTTTAAACTAAAACCTTACAAGATCAGTAATTGTCTCCCATGCGATCCTCCATGCTTCCACATTGCATGTGATATGCTGATATCTTTCTTAATCAGCTGTTCTTTTACATAATATACCGAGTTCACTTAATTTCAGCATAAAGTATATGTATATACTTTTGTAAATAATGAGCTAAAAATAAAAAAATGATTTCGTGTTCTTCTCCATTTTTTCGATTAAGCGAGGTAGCATTTGTCGCTGGTAGCATGCTTTGTTCTTTTTCTGCCTCATATATATGCGCTGAACCTTTTATATTAGAATTGCCTATCTTGACAATACTCACACGTAGCGAGCATTTCTTACTTTTGAAACAACAATAACAATCAAATAAAAGTATTATTTTACCTTGCATTTATCTTTATTTACTATTGCGTTCTAGCTGCAGTTTTTAAAATACTGCAGTCTGGCTCACATTCTTTACAGGACATACATTCTTCCATCAAATGTGTAAGGCCTGGCAACTGTATTCTGTAAGTTATAATAGAGTTGTTATAACGTTACAAGTGCAACTGAAAATCTTCCATCACAAACATAAACAGCGTCTAAAAATACGACAACATCCGTTTCATGGTGTCAACGCCGAGCAGTGACTGCCTCCTTACACGCGAAATAAAAAATCAGACTACGAAGGAGTATGCGCCCATCGTCTTTCGAAATATAAATAATCCTCGGAAGTGCGGCGTTGAAAGGTTTACTTCGTCACGAGACTTTTTGGAAAGTGCAGTTCCATGCGAGGAGCTTTGAAAGCTTTGGTTGTGAGCTTGGCTTCTCGTTGGATGAATATTTGTGGTAGTATTACTCTTCAAAATGATTTTTGGTATGTTGCGGTTTCAGTTTTGACAATAAAGTCCAGGCTTACAGACTTCGATGTCTCGCTTAACCTGTAGTATACTTATTCTTTGTTAGGACATAGTGATTTTAGTTTGGGTTTTGGTATACGAAATTCCACTTTGCTAAGTGCCCCAAGACTACCCCAAACTCTGCACAACCAGATTCCTTGCTTGAAGTACACGAAAAAAGCCCAAGGAACTGTACCTATACGATGCACAGTATTCGAGATAAATGCCAAAGAAAAGTATGACGTCATATCCGTGCAAGAAAAAATATGTTCTAAGCGAGGAATCTGGCTGTTAAGAATTTGAGCAGTCTTTTAATGGGTAATTTTTTTCAGTGATTCGGAAAACTAATTTGGAATAATTTGATCAGCAGCGCGTTATCACATTCGCAATCGATGCTCTTTTAAACGAAACGATTTAAAAAATAAATTTAAAATACGGTGACGATTAACGTGGTGTACATAACGTGGTGTAACGTGGTGTTTCAGATTACATATTTTAATGCGTTTTCAAAAGATCTCCAAAATCCGAGAAGCTGTGATTGTTAACGGAACTTCTGTTTACGCATTTTTGAAATAAAAAAAAAGAACAAAAGATTTATTTAATTTACTAGTAAACTCACTAGAGAACGCTATTGAACGCTCAGAAATAAAAAGAGAGAATAGAAATGTAAAGAGAAAAGAAATATAAAGAGAAAATAACGCTGAGAAAACGGTATTTTCTCAGATCTGAATCGAAAAAGAAGGTCAGTCAAATGAAGCCACACAAGATACTTACTGACTTTTACTGAAAATTCATATAGCTAGAAGAAAACGTGGACAGTTTTGTCAGACGTAGTTACCTTATTATATTTTCAACAGTCCTCCCCCCCAAAAAAAATGTCTTTAGATGAAGTTTCTCCCTTTTCTGTTAAAAAAAAATGTCAAATAGTTGTGGAAATTTCTGTAAAATAAATAGACATTAACTCTTCCGAGGCTATGAATGTTTGTATTTGTTAAGCAAAATCCCTTCTCTTGACCCCAAGGACGCATGTACGTGTCAGAAAAAATTAAGTTGTCATGGTCTTCAAAGGTTAATATCCGTCCGTAGGCCTTAGAAAATTAAGAAAACTAACTGTAAATAAATATAAAATAGAATCGGTTCTTATCTTAATAGGAGTATCGTGTGTAACGAAAACTGACAAAAATTAAAAATTCCGACACATTTACACAGTTAAAATATGTATGTATTTCGATACGCGCAGGTTAATAAAACACGCATTTGTAACCTTACATTATAAGGTATTTCTCCCGCCTTCTTCGCATGCCTTCATGGTGTAGTGGTCTGCATGCTCGACGCGTAACCGAGAGGTCCGTGGTTCGATTCCCGGCGAAGGCGTTGCTCGTTTTTCATATTTCTGCTTTCAAAAATACCTAATGTCTCTACAACATAACTACGCTAAGAAAGAATGGACGTTCATAGAGTTTCTTTTATTTTCATTTCGGCAAGAGTATTTTCTGACATTGCGTTGTGACATAGCGAATGGTTGAGCTTTACTTTCTGTTCTCTTTACGAGCTCTTTTAACTATAAATTACGCGGTTTTGGTTAATTTCGATATAATGATAATATCCAAATAAATATTTTATCCATTTAAGCGTTTATTTTATTCAAAACGATATTATTCACCAATTTCATGGAAGAGAGGGAAAATAAATAATATACTGTATATTCCGACGTATAACGCGAACTTTTAATTAAAAAAAGTAGGACCGAAATTTACAAGTTCGCTTTGTACGCCGGAAGATAAAAATGATAGCTTAAAAATAAGGAAAAAATTAGATTTTTACTTTCATCAAAATGCTGTTTATTTAAAAGAAATACCATACCTTATTGAAATAAAACATTTTCATAATCGGATAACACGAAGAGTTCGTCCTGTTCGTCTTCCGTTATATCTTCAGGCGTATCATCGAATTTTGTTTCATCCTCGTCATCATCGGTACGTTCATCCATAAAGAAATAATCATTATCCGTTCCATCTTTCACCGACACCAAACAGCCTTGCTGCAGCACGATTTCCGTTTTCTTTCACAAAATGAATGGCTTTGCATTTGAAACCAGCACTGTGTTTGTTTCTCTTCGTGATAACTATATTTGCTACTAGAAGTAGCATTAGACCAACTGTGTTTCAACTAAAGCAAATGCGATTTACTAAAGCCTGCGATTTTCACTTCAAAATCCAACGAAAGAGAAAACACCTAACTCCTAATTCCACGAATTTATTCAGGTAGGAAATGCTCTACAATAGCATTCTTTTGGTTTGGTTTATGTGATTACTGCAAAGCCTCTAGGACTATTTCGCTAAAGAGAGGGATACCTTCGTGGAGGACTTTCTAAGCGAAATTGGCTCGTATACTCATTACACATGAGGAAAACGATGAAAACGCCCATGCAGCCAGCCCGTTCGCGGGATTCGAACCTCGGACCTAAGTACCAGTGTTCAGCGACTTTACCTCTCGGCCGCTGGTGGGCTCCGCATTCTTTCGGATGGCTGCATTGAATACAATCCATCTTCTTTGCCGGTATATTTACTTCCTCAAGCATTCAATCCACAAACATTACTGTTCCCCTTATCGTTTCTCAGTGCGCTTTACCAGTGTTGGAATGGCTAGGACAGATGTTCGAATAAGTGACCTGAAAAGACAATAGCACAGCACATATATCTTTTAGGCTTTTTCATGAAGAATTGGGTGCACGTTATACGGCGAAATACCTAAAAATAAAAAAAAAATGTAGCTAGAAATTATAGATGCGCGTTATACAACGGTGCGTGTTATCCGCCAGAAAATACGGTAATTTGCCGCTATGCATCTAACTCACTGGAACTTGCAGGCGTCCCACAGGGTTCTCTTTTGGGACCCACACTCTACAATGTTTATATGAACGACATACCCACAGCAGACAACACTATACTGGCCATGTATGCTGATGATACAGCGATCCTGGCACAAAATGCATTTCTTAGTCCAGTAATCCAACGATTACAAAACCACATCCATGCACTTGAGACCTGGCTAGTTAAATGGAAGGTGCAAGTCAACCTGGAAAAAACGCAGGCTATATTGTTTACAAAGAGAAAGAAAATAAAAACAAACCTTCAATTCTATGGTACGGTACTTCCCTGGGCCAAGCAAGTCACTTACTTAGGGGTGATCCTCTGTAAAACTTTCTCATGGTCCCCACACATAACACATATTCTCAAAAAGTTTCGAGCCCGTAAATCGCAACTCTTTCCCTTAATTGCTCGGAATAGTATTCTATCTATAGACAATAAGTTACTCATTTACAAAACCATTATGCGTCCACTATTAAGTTATGCCTGCCCAGTTTGGGCATATTCATGTCGTTCCAACCGTAAAAAATTGCAAACTGCTCAGAATGGTGTTCTGAGGCAACTAGTAAATGCACCATGGTACATCCGAAATAGTAGAATTCATCTAGAACTGAACATCGAACACATTCATAATTTTTATTGTAGACTAGCTAGGCAGTTTCATGTAAATCAAACCAAAATTAGTAACCCAGATATTTATATTCCTGATTACGAAGCTGCTGACCCTGTAAACTTTGTACGACCAATGTCAATTCTTTACCTGGCACCTGTTTAAGCATTATAAACATTGTACATTCTGGATTTAATTAGAAATGTTCTAAGTTATCATTTGTGTGTAATATTTTTCTCTTATTTTTCTATTATTATTTTTCTTAGAGTTATTATGTTATTCAATTATGTTTTTCTAACATGCCAAAAGATTCGTACTTTTTATTCTCTTGTCATTTCAAATATGTTATCTCACCAGCTCGACAACTTCTGTGCATATCTTTATACTTTTCCTTTAGAGTTTCCCACAGTAAAAAAAAAAAAAAACTTATGTAGTTAGGTACTCACCTTTCAATTCACTCAGTTTATTTAACGCTATGATTAGGAAATTATATACGTTTACAGTAGGGGTAAGGCTCATTAGCCTAGGCACCCTGGCGTTGCGCCTCAACCGATGCTTCAACTCTAACTCACTGGATAGCCTTTAGAAACACGTACGTGTATTACGTACTATTACACAGATTCTAGCTTCGGAAATATTCCTGCTTGCGTAACTCGTTTCCTGGTTGGAAAAACGCTAAAACAAATGCATATGAGCTAAAAAACGCTTCTTCTTCAAAACATCTTTAAAGCGGCTTATTTGATTTTTATCTCTTTTGAAACTTTATCCCATGAAAATCAGCAGAAATTTTTTTATGAACACTATTAAAATTTTTAGTTTTAATGAAAATGCAGATATGCAGAGTCATAGAATATAACCGAAATAACAAATTTTGCGGACATATTACGAAAGAAACAGTCGTGAGTTTAGCGAAGGACATAATGACGCAAATTTGGATTTTCTTTCATTAAGATATAAGGTATTTTCTTCCTTCTTCCAACATGCCTTCGTGGTGTAATGGTAGTACACTAGGCGCGTATTCGAGCGGGCCAGGTTAGAATCCCGGCGAAGACATTGCTCATTTATCACGTATCTTATCTCAAAAATCCTACTGACTCTACAAAGAGAAAAGTGTTTTTGAAAGGATTTCTCCATTACAGTATTTAAGAATAAATATTTATGGTAACATGTTTAAATTTATAAAAGAGATGACATATTTAAAGCAAGTTCCCTATTAAAATTTAGTTATTAAATTTATATATTTAGCTTGTAAAGTGAATTTTTTTTTTTTTTTTTGCATCGTATTTCTCTGACTCTTAACAATGAAACTCACTTACCTAGCCGAAGAAGGGATTTTAAAGAAAACCTGCAGTTTTAAAACCATATTTACATATCAGGGCTCATAAGATTTACTATCTCGAATCAACCACTGCTTTCCACACGGGATTGGCTTATTTGAACAGCTGTCTTGTGCAGTCTGTTTCCGGATTAATATTAGAAGACCCTACCCTAATCTTTTAAAACTTCCTCTTCTGCTGATAGCCATATCACATTATACTCGTGGTTCTGTAATAAACAAAGAGGCAATTAAATTCAGCTTACCCTTTCATAGGCGTAACAACGAGATAAATTACGGATAACTTGTACAGATTGATGCCATTTGCTACGAAGATGTGTTTGATAATTATATATTCATTTTTCTTTTAATCGCAAGTGTAACATTACCTCATTCTTAGAAGAAATGTTGCAGTTTCAAGTTATACAACTTTCGTTTCCTCTTATGTAGTACTGTACGTTACAATTTGATAGATTAATAATTTATTAGAAATTTAAATCAATATAACATATCATTTGTTAGTCTGTTCACTAAACCAGGAAAGAGTAACTTACCGCCGCCAGATATTTAGGTCTTTTATCCGTTACCCTCAAATGAAGACAAACATATTTTTCTTGGCTTTATTTTGAATTAATTTTACCGCATTATACGTTTATATTTTTGACAGTTCTAGTCATAAACTGCTTATTTATGCTTTGCTTTTCTTCTCTAATACGGTAACAACAATTAATTAATTAATTAATTATTCCTATTAATTATTATTAACTATTAATTCCATTTTTATTGACTAGTCTGTTTTAATTGATTTCCCATTTCTTCATGAACACCATCTCGAAGCGCGCTTTGATGAAACAATAAGACTATGATCTGAAATATGTTATGACTTCATACCGTGCGATGTGTTATAATTTAGTATTAAACCACAAAGGTCCATCGAAATACCCAAATCCATCTTTTTAGTCCAAAAGAGCATTAACCCAGAAACTGTATTTTGCGTCGAATCACTAAAAGCGTTGAAGTCGCTTATCAGATTGTTGCCATCAAATATTATCTCCCTGTATTATATTTACAGAAATTAAATAATGAAGAATCTATGAATGTAATATGTATGTTTCTCGCACTGTGAAAAAACAACGGTACCTAGAGCCGTCAAATTTTGAATAACGTAGTCCTCTCCCGAACATGGGCACCTAGAAGCTCGAATTTTGAATTTCAAATTTGTTTTATTATCTATTTCATGTTTTGTAAAAATTTAACGAAATGTTAGTTAAAAAGAACAAAACTCAACGACTTCAAAGCGAGTAGTATTGTACAGAATAAATCATTTTTATCTCCATCGCGCGAGATTGCCTATCAGAAATTCTACAGATATGCTGTTTTTAAACATTTTGAACCCAAAGCGACGTTGGCTCAAATGCTCTCGAAACGTTGTGTGTGTGTAAATGAAAAAAACGCGTCCCTTTGGGCGTGGTAAAAAAATTAATATAGCAAGAATTTTTTATTTTTAAGAAATTGAAAATATTATGAATTCTGCCAGTCAAACTTCTAATAAAAAACGTCTAACAGGGGAAAATTATGCAAGAACAGGTTGTTTCTATATTAAACAGCTGATAAATAAATTTAACACAAGGAAAAGATGGATATTTAAAAAGTTGAAAGCAATCTAATTACGACTCGATATTCTGTGAGCGGCAAAAGCACAGATGGAAATTTTATAAGGTATTTTGTCCCTCCTTTCGGTGTGACTTCGTGGTGTGATTGAAAGCACGTTCGACGTGTAATCGGAAGGTACGGTGTTCTAATCCCGGCCAGAGCGCTGTGGATTTCTTCAGTTTCCTGACATCGAAAAACTCTAAAAAAAGGACTCTGCAAGTGGCACCCGAACTAAAGGTAGTGAACGCTATTTTTTCACCACCTATTTGGCGACTGGATACCCTCATCCCCAACTCACCCTTTAAAAGGGAGAGCATATAAGCTATTTTCTTCCATCTTCTCCGTGCGCTTTCATGGCGTAATTAGAAATGCATGCGACGTTTGATCGGGAGGTCCGGAGTTCGAATCTCGGCGAGGGAGTCGCATATTTTTCACTTTTTCTGCATCCAAAAACCTGATGACTGTATAATTTAATAAGTCCTTTATGATTCTAAAGCCTTGTAGAAAGGAATTGGGGGGGGGACTGTAAAATCATGCGTTGAATTTTCACGATATCAGACTTCTAAGAAAACTATTCAGAAGAAATATGTAGTATATTGTTTTTCTATTGTTTCTTTTGTTCTATTGTTTCTATTGTTTCTTTTGTCTGTTATAATTTTCTAACCAATTAGCTTAAATCTGTATTTCTCTTTTGCTTAATACATGACCATCAAGGCAGTTTCTAGTAGGGGTGCAGCGCGTTTAGGCGGACGGCCAAAATCAGGGGCGGCCGGACTCTCGCGATGCAACACTTAAGTATTTTAAATTCATTAATTTATGTAAGTACACTATGAAAAAAAGGGGGGTAGTTCCGCACCTCCCGTTCTATTGGGCCGATTGACGAAATTCAACTTGCGTTTTTCATGTCTCGATAGCCCGACTTAAGATATGTATTAGATTTATATATAACATTGTTATAACATAGGTATTTTGATACAAAACCGAAGTTTTTCTGAATTTACATGTCAGTGTTTTTTTTTTCATATTTCGATTCTACGACCTAAATTATGCAAAAGTGCTACGCTTTGTAAAAATCGCACGAATAGTTTTTTAAATATTAGCTCCTCAGTGTTAATTGAATTTTAGCTCCTCAATTTAATTGAATCGTTCTTTTTTTATTAAACTTATTTCATTCTTTCTTTCACATTTCGAAATCTAAGTTCATATCACACAAAATTCGCCCATTTTTTATGATTTATTTTTAGAGATTATTCTAGAGATTTTACAGTTGAAGGCAGGGTTTATTTTTATTTATTAAAATTGTTAAGCAATTTCTCACCTACATTTATTCAGACGGCTAGAAAATATGCCTCACTTAAACGCCTGTATTTGTAACTTTTGTGAAATGGAAAATCTAAACATAAGCTGCTTCGAATGAATGCTGCGAAGTTGCTTTGAATCATATAAATGATGTAAATACACAAAATCCGCTGTTAACACGGAAACTAGAGTTTATAGTAGTCTTCATCCAATTCGGCGAAAAAAAAAGCCATGTTTACCATCATGATGAACGTGCGTGCTTCGTTTTCTGCGTGTCGTTCAGACAGTGAGTCGTCAGCCGGCATCATAATTTGACTTTTGGGAAAAAAACGCGCTGATTCATGCAGTCGTTTCTCTCGTGGGTCATATGACGTCATGAATATAAGTCTAAGCATCTGCCGACCTCAGTTTCAGTTTTACATTAAAGGCGATGCCTAAGCTGAATATAGAAAATGTCCGCCCAACTTCTCCGATATCGATGCGCCCCAACTGTGCGCATTTTACAGGAAGCATCAGCTATGGTATTTTTACGTTATATACGTGGTTCTTATAGATTATTATAATCCTGTACGAATTGGTATTAGTTTATATATAAAGAAGGGGTATTTTTGTATTGAATTATGTAACAATGTCGTTCCTTTGAACGAGGAAAAGTTCTCCGTTTTTTGCTAACGTATGTATCTACACTCATGTCCATAAATTAAAGATAATTCGGAGTCACGCGGAAATTGAACTCTAAAATAAATATATCACCTGTAAAATCACTACACACATCTTCAAGAATCACATGCAAATTTCAGGAAGTAACCCGATTACACCGATGGTACGTCACAATGACGAGAGTGTAAGAGAGTGATATATAAGGAATACAGGCAAAGAAGTAAAATTGTTCGCAGGCGCTTTATAAGCATTTCGGTGCAATAACCGAAGAGTTATGACACAAAGGACGCATTTGGATGATTTTTTACGTGGTAGAATGATCGGTCGTCTGGAATGGGGGCGTACCCAACTGCAAGTATCAGACGGAATTGCCCAGAGTGTCATCTCCAGGCTTTTCCAAGATAAGGGTAATGTCAGTAGACTTTACAGCACAGGTCGCCCCAGGGGTACAACGCCGAATGAGGACCGGTATTTGGCAGTTGATGCCAAAAGAAACAGGCGGAGCACAGTCTCAGAAATGTCTCGTCGGCTCTCTTCGGCCACTGGTATGACAATTTCGAGGCAGACCGTGTACAGACGCTTAGGGCAGATTGGTCTATACGCTCGTAGACCTGTCAGATGCGTTCCACTTACTGCAACTCACTGTCGCCTGCGGTTAGCCTGGAGTAGAGAGCATGCATCGTGGACACCGCAACAGTGGGCTTGTGTGATGTTTTCCGACGAGTTCAGGTTTAGCTTGCAGTTTGATTCTCGCCGGACTTTCATATGAAGAGCTCCAGGTACTCATTACCACCAAGGAAACATCACTGAATGACACCGTTACGGTGGTGCAGGAGTGCTCGTTTGGGGTGGAATTATTCTGGGTTCCAGAACTGACCTGCATGTTCAAATTGGAACCATGACGAGCCAAATCTCTCGGGACGTCATTCTGGAACAACATGTACGTTTGTTTCGGGGCGCCAAGGGCGCACAATTTGTGTTTATGGATGACAACGCCCGTCCTGACCACGCAAACATCGTAAGCGAATGCTTTCAATCGGAGGATATCACCCGTGTAGGCTGGCCAGCATTCTCACCGGACTCGAATCCAGTAGAGCACGTGTGGGACATGCTTGGCCGACGAGTTGCAACCCGTCAGCCTCCTCCGACATGTCTACCGGAACTTCGGAGAGCATTGCTTTTTGAGTGTTGTAATATCCGCCAAGATCAGATCGATGATTTGATACTCAGCATGCCTAGGCGTTGTACGGACTGTATTGCATCGTCTGGGAGATATACAATGTATTAACAGTCATACCAACCATGTAATATTTGTTTTTTGTAAATAGTGTTTTTCGTAATTTGCTCCAGGGAGAAAAAATTGCTAATTTGTTTAATAATATCAATCATATAGCATCATTTTTTGCTCTTTACCTTTTGTTTAATAAATAAGCTTTACAAATAAATCAAATTTGTTTTGCTTCTAACTCTTCCTTTGCTTGATTTTGCATTATCCTTAATTTATGGACATGAGTGTAATACTAACTAACACCCGCCCGCTTTACTGGGCACACTATCTGTTTGAATGTGAACCTAGATCATTCATTCTTGTATGGACGAAATGTCTAATTTCGAATTGCTAATGAACGTACATTTTTTAAATTTACAGTAGGAAAATAGAATGCCAGTCAGTAAAATCAAAGTCAAAACTCACACAGAACAAAAGAGTTTTGACTTAGTGCCGCCTGTGATGATATAACTAAAATCCATTTTGGACAGGATTTACGTAAATTTCGTCTTCAGTGCGCGTCTACATCGTGGAATGTGTGACTATGCAAAATTTCAAGTCAATCGGGCGTATAGTTTCGGAGATCTCGTCATGAGTGAGCGGTATTTCGATTAAATTTATATATATAGATAAATTTTAAGGGAAAAATAACACTTATGAACTCCGCAATAATTCAATTTTTATGGATTGCTGTTTAGGCGCATTTTCTCAAAATTATGTGTCGTAAAGCATAAATATTTCTTTAATTTCGGGTTTATTCAATTCCATAAAAATTTCACTTAAAAAAGTTTTTCTCACAGCCTATTTGCATAAAGAAATGTAATTCATGTGATTATTTATTTAGTATTACTTCATTCACAAAGTTTAAAGATGCTCAGAATACTCGGCTAAAATTTTTGGGGCATAGAATTTTAGAATATGTGAGAAAATTTAAATTTGATCGTGTAATTAGTCCAAAGGGGCAGTTTGCCCGGGAGGACTATTAATTTCGTTTTGGCATTTTTCGTTGATTCACTAAAAGTATGTTTTTTGCACTGTGATGAAACAACGGTACATAGAGCCATCAAAATTTGAATATTGAACGTTTCCAACCGAATATGAGCATCTGGAAGCCCAAATTTGAAATTTGGAATTTGTTTTATTATCGATTTCATATTTTGTAAAACTTTAACGAATTTTTGATGAACAAACTCGAGGATTTCGAAGCGAGCCATGGCAACGTTGTACAGAAAAAACATTTTTATATCCAGCGCGTGAGACTGTATATCGGAAATTCTAAAGACATGCTCATTTAAAATTATTTTGCATTGCTGTTGAAATTAATTTTATGGTTTAAGTGCGAAGAACATGATATTTAATAAATAAAGGTAACAAGGTAGCACACGAAACGTTAAAAAAAGTCCCTTTGGACGTAATTTAAAATCTGAAACCTTGCATATTTTTCTTTTTTTCTCCTTTTCAAGATACATTTATTAAAAATTCAATTTTTGAAGTTGTTTCACCGTTTTAACATGTGCAGTATTTAAAATGTGTAGTGTCTTTTCATACGATTCTATATTTGCATTTTTTCCTCAAAAGTGCACCGCCATTCTAAAAATTTTAATTAACGTTGTTATGAATTTTGCATTTAGTTAGATATTTTTAATGGAATTATAATTAAAATTGTTTTATTTCCCCGTGGAATGCAGCGTGTGACATATTTTAAGAGAAAGCTAGGCTGGAAAAGTAAAAATACAAGAGCACGTGCATTTAACATTGAATAAAAGTTTTATCTCGGTAACTGATATTTCATTTGAATAATTGTAATTGACTACTTGTTAGTGGTAACCGTAATTCTCCTCTTTTTGCTTTCCAGAAATTCCTAAAATTGTCTCGTCCGGCCGATTTAAAAAGCTATAAAAGCCGGAGAGAAACATCTCAGGTCAGTAGTTGTTTTATTAGTCGCTATTTTAGTGAGTTGTTGTTGATTGTAGCTAATTCGCGTTGAGATCGGATTAGCTTTCTCTGCGCTTTGGATTACGTTCTATTTAACGTTTTAGTAGTTAAAAATATAATTACCGTGTGATATTGTACGAATATCTTTGAGGAAAAATTGGGCATTTTGTTTTATTTTTTGCAATAAGAATAAATTTTTATCAGATTTATGCATTCAATCTATTACGAACCCGTACGCACGACACATTATGCAAATTCTGAAAGAATAAGTAATATCTCCTTTCCTTCGTCACACTGAGCTTTACAATAAGCTCGCGTATATGCGCATATTCCAGAATTGAAATGATGTATCTAAGAAATGCGTGCTTAAATTTTATTATTATCTTTAATTATTTAATAGTATGGTATTGATCATTCAGATTCATGGTCTTTGGCCTAATGCTTCCGCAGCCAATTCTGCTGTTAATGTTACTTAACGTAAAAAAGGCTGATATTTCAACCGAGTCACGTTGGGAAATATAGGATGTTTCGCGACCTCAGCGTTGTTGTATAACACGACAGCAACATTATGTCACTAATGTGTCATATGCGAGTCATTAAAGTTCACTTAATGTTCCATTTTCCTGTAGATTCCGAAGTGTAACAAGATAATTACCACGCTTCATTTCCTCGAGCACTTAGGCTCCCTTTCACTGCTGGAAGAATGGATGCATCTTCTGTTATTTAAGACTGAAAAGCATTTATTTTATACAACGCTATTTTCCTGATTACAGCGGCAACTTTGTAGTCATTCTTTTATCATTTCGCTCATTTTGCGTTTAGTTACGATCAAAGGTGGATGCCGAAATCTCGGCATGAGCCGTATTACTAAAGACATTTTTCTAGAAAGACGGTAAGATTTTAATCTTTGTAAAATCGACTGCTATAAAAAAACTAATTTTAAATCATTTATTCTTAAACAAATATTTGTTAAATAAATACACACACACACACACATACGTATATATATGTAAGATAAAAAATATGTAAATCAGCTTTATAATTTAATTTAATAATAGCCTCTTAATTCCTCATTCTTAATATAGGTATTCACTTTTTATTCTACATATATATATAAAATTTCTGGACTGCGTCATTTCTAGATAAATCTATACTACAGCTTACATAACGCTCATGACGTACTCAATTCGGAATCTAAACTCTGAGAACTGAAACATTTCTAACCTAAATCAAAACCCTTTCTTTTAATAAACTGCCATGTTAGATTAATGCGCACTTCGCTTCTACCTCTGTCGCCGCTTGGAGGCAATTTCGCTATGCTCTCTTCCTATCGCAACAGCATCAAAAATTTAAATCTTCCGAAAATATGCACGATTAGAGTGCCAGGTGAATTGAGGCCACAAATATCAATTTAAATAAAAATGGAATTTAATTCGCCTCGATTGCTAAGTTTTCTAGTCATTAAGAACTTAACATTCTACGTAATTCGGAATTTTTCCTCTTCAGTATGCCACTCACGTTGTATGTCTAACAACGTTGCTACGTTTCTATGTCTCAGTGTTCATAAGTCAGCACTTCTAAATTTGTTTTCATTATACACATATATATATTTCGTATATTGTCTTATATACACTACACATACATATATATAAGATAAAAAATATGTGCAATAATGTGATTAGACACTTTAAGGAATTTTATATGAAGATTCAAGAAGTATTTAATCAATTACTATTGTATTTAATTTTGTTTTACTTCAATATATGGTGCATTACAAAGTTCATCCACATAAATACACTCATGTCCATAAATTAAGGATAATTCGGAGTCACGCGGAAATCGAACTCTAAAATAAATATATCACCTGTAAAATCACTACACACGTAACCAGATGACACCGATGGTACGTCACAATGACGAGAGTGTAAGACAGTAATACATAAGGAATACAGGCAAACAAGTAAAATTGTTCGCAGGCGCTTTATAAGCATTTCGGTGCAATAACCGAATAGTTATGACACAAAGGACGCATTTGAATTATTTTTTACGTGGTAGAATGATCGGCCGTCTGGAATGTAGGCACACCCAACTGGAAGTATCAGACGAACTTGAAATTGCCCAGAGTGTCATCTCCAGGCATTGGCAACGATTCCGAGATGACGGTAATGTGAGTAGACGTTACAGCACAGGTCGCCCCAGAGTTACCACGCCGAATGAGGACCGGTATTTGGCAGTTACTGCCAAAAGAAACAGGCGGAGCACAGTCTCAGAAATGTCTCGTCAGCTCTCTTCGGCCACTGGTACAACAATTTCGAGGCAGACCGTGTACAGACGCTGAGGGCAGATTGGTCTATATGGCTCGTAGACCTGTCAGATGCGTTCCACTTACTGCAACTCACTGTCGCCCGCGGTTAGCCTGGAGTAGAGAGCATGAATTGTGGACACCGCAACAGTGGACTCGTGTGATGTTGTTCGACGAGTCCAGGTTTAGCTTGCAGTCTGATTCTCGCCGGACGTTCATATGGAGAGCTCCAGGTACCCGTTACCACCAAGAAAACATCATTGAACGACACCGTTACGGTGGTGCAGGAGTGCTCGTTTGGGGTGGAATTATTCTGGGTTCTAGAACTGACCTGCATGTTCAATTTGGAACCATTACAAGCCAAATCTATCGGGACGTCATTCTGGAACAACATGTTTTGTGTTTATGGATGACAACGCCCGTCCTCACCGTGCAAACATCGTAAGCGAATGCCTTCAATCGGAGGATTCACCCGTATGGACTGGCCAGCATTCTCACCGGACTCGAATCCAGTACAGCACGTGTGGGACATGCTTGGCCGACGAGTTGCAGCCGGTCAACCTCCTCCTACATGTCTACCGGAACTTCGGAGAGCGTTGCTTTTCGAGTGTTGTAATATCTCGCAAGATCAGATCGATCATTTGATACTCAGCATGCCTAGGCGTTGTACGGACTGTATTGCATCGTCTGGGAGACATACAATGTATTAACAATCCTACCAACCATGTAATATTGTTTTTTTGGTATTTTGCTACAGGGAGAAATAATTTCTAATTTTTTTAATAATATGAAACATATATTTGCTCCAGGGAGAAAAAATCGCTCATTTTTTTAATAATATCAGACATATAGCATCTTTTTTTGCTCTTTACCTTTTGTTTAATAAATAAACTTTACAAATAAGTCAAATTTGTTTTGCTTCTAACTCTTCCTTTGCCTGATTTTGGATTATCCTTAATTTATGGACATGAGTGTACTTTGTACATTAATTATCAACTTTATTTTCATCCTTTTAAACATGCTTTCATAAATTAAAGCTTTCCCTCCCTACTCGGGATTTCCTCAGTATCAAAGTGTAAGAATATTGGAAAATGAAATTAGCCTAAGAACATAGCATTTGTAGTACTTAATTAAATATTGCATTTTTTATAATGAGAATCATAACACAAATAGTTCAACCACCTGAAGCATGCACTAAGTGAATTTTAAGTCAGTTTGGAGTTACTGTGACATAGCATTGCACACAAAGTGGAGTCATTCCGGTTATCCCGGATTTCGCGTAAAAAATCTCCTTGTTTTTCAGATTTCGAGGTTGGAATCAGTGATATTAACTGTCATACTTATTAATCTAATCTTAACCATTAAAATATTAAATTATTATGCTTTCATATCTTAAACAATAATACTTTTTACAATTTTTTTTAACAACATAATCAAATTGCAGAAATTTTTTAACTAAATTTAGATGCAAATTGTAAAGCGACAACAGCGTATTTAACAATTTTATTTGACTAAAAGACCAACCCGATGAAGTTCACTCAAGATAATATTTTAAAATTTCGATTGACGAATGTAATGCGTGTAAGAAAAGCGGAAGTGAAAGTAAAATTTTTGTGCGAAACCAGCACTTGGAGAACAAACATACTATAAACACAAATTGACGACGACCTTGGGGAAATGAAATCTCTGCAATGCCGAAACGTTATGCGATAAAAAAATTTAATACTTGAGATGATGATAATTTCAGATGATAATAACACTTCTTTAAATTCTGTGAATGAGCTCACAGGACGTAGATGAATTTTCCATTGGTTTACCCGCACTTACGAGAACCTGAATATGTAATATAAAAAAATATGAAAGCAAACTTCTAATTTTAATTGGCAACAGCCCGTTAGTTCTTCATTTTAATTTGAATATTTCTCCTTTTCATCCTTTACATAATGTAGCTAATTCGGAACGTAAAATTTCCAAACCTTTTCAATATTCAGAAATAATAATAACAGTGTTCTCTAAATAATCAGAGTGATTAAATATTTGAAAGAATATGTATTGCAGCGTTATGCAAGATCGTATGACACCGTTTAATTTGAAATGGCGCAGTTTAGATTGATGTATTATGAACAGTTACAAACACTTACTATTTTCGAAACAGAAAGGTGAAATACCAAAATTGAAATGAAGGGGCTGTTGACAATTGAAATCAGGAGTCTGGTTTACATATTTTTTATCTTACGTATGTCTATATATGTAATTTATACATATTACCGTGAAAGACGGAATTGGAGAACGTCAACGCATACCAGATACGTCTGTGAAAGACCTTATATTTTATACATTGGGACCATCACCGTTGTACGTCGACAAGCACAGATATGATCCGATGTAGGTCGAAATAAGAAGCCAGAAAGGGGTTGTTGTAAAAACCAAGGGTCTCTTGTGCAATTCAAAGGGTACTTACGGAAAATCCCGTCGACCACAAGGGACGGTGCCAAACCAAAAAAACCCATTTACCAAATACAAGGGAAAACGTTCTATTCTTACTTTTCTTTCATTATATTATCATTTATTTATACTTAATTTTTCATTGAAAATTCCCATTATTTTTCCATAATATCGCCATATCGTGGCCATTAACACTTTTTTTTGAGGCCGGTAAGATTCCATAACTATATATTCAACAGCATGCTCTTCTGTAGTAGACAAGTCTCAAATTTTAATCCTTTTTTTCCCCCCCGAAAATGCGTAATAGAGGGGAAAAAAGGAGTCTTTGTTCAAGAATAATAGCTAACACGTGTAATCAAAGTTACACCAAAACCAGCGTGTTTGAAGAAGACTTTTCCATTTTGGGCAAAAAATCGAGTAGTTTAGTGTCTTTTCTTTAATAGGCAAAAATGGTCGACGAGTTTTTACGTAAGTACCATTCAAAGTGTCATAACAGTTTAAGTTGTTGCAGTAAATGAAATCATATCACATAATCAAATAAGTTTAGTATTGGTGTTATTTTTTTTCTCATTTAGAATGCACTGTTCGTTTTAAGGTCAACAGTTTATTTACAAGTGCTGATACTTAAGTATTTCTGCCATTTTGACATATATCATAATATGTTTTAATAATAATTATGATTTAGAAACGTAACAAAAGTACAGTCCACGGCGAAAGATAGCATTTGCCGGTGTAGTGAGTAATAAGAATATTTAACAAATATTTTGGACACAAACCAAGCGACTAGGTGAAAGTTGACATTCAACGGGGAATGTCGACGTACTCCAGATTTCGGTCTTCTACGGTATATTTTTGTTGTTTCTGAAATACAAAATAGCGTCTTAGGGTATTTAAGCCCCATATTTTTACACTTTCTTCTAGTTAAACTGAACTTGTATTATTATTTTCTTTTTTTTCGTTTTTTTTTTTTGGATTCCATTTTTTACTAATAGATCTAATGGTACATTCAGCAACTTTTTTTGTTGTTGCTCTGACAGTTCTTGTTTTTGAAATACGTTACAGCGTCAAGGGTGGGGCTATGGCATGAATAAAATTATTTATTAAATTATAATCAGCAATTAAAATTATTAAGTACCCCATAGCCTGCAGAAACGCTATATTGGATTTCCTATATTGTAATGTATATGTATTGTATATGTTCCTATATTGTTTTCTATAATGAACTCGACCATCCCCAAGATTACGAACAAAATCAAGGTATTAACACATTCTGTTCCAAGTTTTAGCTTAATTCCTTTTCGTAGTAATTACATCTTAAATTCTATTATTTCTAAAATTCAAATTTTTTAAATATTTTTCTTCCTTTTGTGTATTTTTCAATTCTTGTTTATGATTATTATATTTATATGTACTTCTGCTTAACAGGAAGTTAGAAAAAGTATGAGGTATTTTTTATAAAAATTTCTGCCCTATAAATATATACAGGGGACAGGTATGAGCAGGTCCGGATACCCCAGCGGCTTGCATAAACTAATCGGGTATCGTTCGGATCCCACAACTATCTAAAGCTACACTCCGAAATCTGGTACTTCCCACACAAGGGCAAAGTATCAGATTTTTCCGCATGCGTGGCATAACGTAAATATACAAAATACAGGAAACTTTTGACGGAATAACATTATTTTAAAAGCTCATTGTTGCGGAAATTTTGCTGTACTCCGGAAACATGCCAAAATTAACTTCGTAATTAAAGATTCTCCTGATTACATCGCATGTTAACGCACTGCTACACATTCTCGTTAAATTATATATTTTATAATATGCATTGCATTGATCATTGTACTGTCTTTAAGGCACATTACAAAACTCACTGCTACACTTAATACACCTCATATTCAATACTACATATTATCTTCAACATTACTGTTAACAATTCATCATAGGTTCTGAATAATGTTTTTAATTGACTATATAACGCATAACTTGATTATATAGTACATAACTTATATGCGCAATTAAATAGTACATAACTTATATGCGTAGTTAAAACCGCGAATTATTATTAGGAAAATAAATTATTCAGCATTTTAATTAATGTTTTAATTAATATTCGTGGTTTTAATTGAATTTATGATTCTTGGAGATGATATACAGAACGTTTTCCAATTATAAATTATTGGTTTATTACTTTGCAGCTTTAGCGCACATAATTACTTTTATTTAGAATATATATATTACTAGCTCGATCATGTGTTTACTACTGTGCTTCTAAATGCCATTATATCATCGAGTCTTTCTAATCATATTTATTATTTCTAAAACTTCCAACTCTGTGTTTCTAAATACGATTATATTTTGTTATGATGTTGCCAATATATTTGTAATTGTCTTTAAAGTGATCCCTTACTTATATTTGCTCTTCTAATGATGAAACTCAATAAAATTATATGTATATACTATACTACTCTTTAATTGACTATGTGTATGAAGTGTGTATGACTGTAATTGGTAACAAATTATTTTTCTAACAGCGATTTTTCCATTCAATAATAATAGTATGCTTTATTTGTTTATAATCTTAGTAAGAACATTGTGATAACTGCTTTATATAAAGCAAAAATTATAATTTATTTGTGCTTGTAATTCTTCATTCTTCAGGAAATGACGTTTGTAATTAGAAAACGACTTGGAATTTCAAAAATTTAATTTTTTCTTTTTTTTTCCCCCTACGAGATTGAGATGAAAATTTCCAATTAGAAAATGTGTTTAGAACGACCTTTTATTATATTTTATTTATTTATTTAAAGCTTATATTTTCAAAGCTGTCGTGTAGATAAAATTTTCTGCTCTATCGGCGACATAAAAGCTTTAGCTAATAATGCTAAATGTGATAGCTAAAGCGACAGCTTGTCAGGACTGAGTGTTCGGTGCATATTCTTGGAAAACATCTTCGTGAAACGTGAAGTGTTGATCTTGAACAGGGAGCTGAATGCAGCTATGTTCTGTGGTAGAAGAACTACACTTCAGAGGGATTTAAAATCCTCTTTTATTAAACCACAATTATGTACAGCCACTTCCCAACTCGGGAGGGATACAGAAAATAAAGACCGCACTTGGGTCTAAAATGAACAATCAAATTAATTTAAACTAAAGCTAAATAGAAATTAAGTAGTTGTTGCTCACAGAGCTATAACGCGAGGTTGGCCTCTAAACTGAATGGTGCGTAGCAAGATTTAACTAATACTGACGCACTTAGAATTACTTCAATAAGTAATCGGGTAACAGCGCTACGGCTTAGAATTTAAATACTAGCTAATCAGGCGAACGTCGAACAGATTAACAATGGTCTGAGACTAAAAGCTCTCTCACATTGAAAGGTTTCTACCTTTCGTTTAAATAGAACTTGGCTCCACTTCAAATTAATATAAAGCTGAAACGCGCGCTTATTCTAACGGGAAATGAGAACAGATAGAAAAGGGAAAATTAAAATAAAACTTTGTTAGTTTAACTAAAACTTTACAAGCTAATAATTAATGTCATGGTATTAATTAGCCATGCAACTGTCGTGTAGATAAAATTTTCTGCTCTATCGGCGACATAAAAGCTTGAACTAATAATGCTAAATGTGATAGCTAAAGCGATAACTAATAATTAACTGAGCTATTACCAAAGAAAGTGAATACGAACTTCCGTTCAAATTCTTTGTTATTAATTACGCACTCTGACGATTATCGACCTGGGATCGGAAAAAACTGCATTATTTACTCTTTACTTACTATAAAACTATGCATGTGCCTTCCGAATCTAGAGCTTTAAATCAAAATTATGTAATATAGAATAATAATGTAATAATAATGACAACTAAAGTAACTTTAGTTACAAATAACGTAAAAAAAAATTATTCTTCGATAGAAATTGCAACTCGATCAATATGATGTGAATAACCTTGAAAGAAAAATAAATATACCGTGAAAAGTACTTGCCTTTCTTGCCCGTGTCCATAAAATAGGCATTCGATTTTCAACCTCATTGAATGACAAATTCATCCGAAACTGTGTTTGGACAACTTCGCGGGTGGGGGCCGTTACACATTTCACTTCCCGAGTAAACAAATAACATTCGAACAAGGGGAGGGTTGACAACTCATTTCCCCATTCACTATGCAACCCCTCGCTTTGTGGGCCTTTGTGCAAAGGCTTCAGTGGGAGGTGTACAATGGATGCGTTATGCGACAGCTGCCCATGATGATAATAAACGGAAAAAAAAGCTGTGACCCTCAGTGTACCACAGGAAGGGGCCAAAATGGATTCCACCAAGGCTATAATTCAACGGGTAAGAGATTTTTGATGAAGTGCTTTCTTCACGGTGGCCCGTCGTGTTCGATCAGAAAGTACGTGGCTTTTTAACAATTCTGACGTTGGTTGTGTCGAGGTCTTTTGTGATGAGATTTAGATTTTTGATCTGATCCCCTTAACCCGGATCCCTGCTATCCAATGTCAGATTTGGGGGTCAGATAATTTTTTAGCCTGTAATTCATTTATTTTTGAAATTTTAATTGGAAGTTAAGTTATTTATCTATTACGTGCGAGAGGGTTGTTTATTAAAGTCACACGGAACAGCTTGTATTAGTCATATCCCTGATGTTGATGCATCTTTGACCGAGTTTTACTGCTACAGGTAATTAATGTAACAAACAAATCGTTGAAGGCAGCAATGAGTGGGAAAACGAATACAGAGAAATAGAAATGAATTAATATGGCGCTTGTATAATACCGCATCTCCTCGATATCTCTCTGTATGGAACTTAAGAAATTCCCGTATAACATCCTAATTTTAAATATACCAACGCCTAAGGACAGAAATTACCAAACGTAGCAGTAAAAGCAGTTATCTGCTATATCTGAAACCAGGAAAAGATCAGCGGTCCCGGACACTTAGCCGACAACCACTTAGCCGACGGGACACTTAACCGACACCAGTTCGCCGACAAGACATTTAGCCGACAGGGACACTTAGCCGACAGGGACACTTAACCGACATGGACATTTAGCCGACAGGACATTTAGCCGACATGGACACTTAGCCGACAGGACATTTAACCGACACGGACACTTAGCCGACAGGTTATTTAGCCGACACGGACAGTTAGCCGACAGAACAGTTAGCCGACACGGACAGTTAGCCGACAGGACATTTGTCCAAGACAGAGAGTTACCCGTCAGAACATTTATCTACGGAACCTTTAACTGTCAAGACATTTAGTCAACAGGACACTAAGCCGACAGTGACGTTTTAGCTCACACGTACGAACTAATTATTTAATCTTACTATGAATTATGAAATTTCTCGACTTATCCGTAAATTCAGTATTTAAGAAATATTTTCACTATCAGTAAAATTCATTTTTCGATTCTTAAAGATGTCATATGTGGTTATAATTATTGTTTTAATTTAGCATTGTGTGACATTTATCGTGCTGTTTGTTGTACGTTGGCCAAATTAAAAAAGCGCTGAAATTTCTCGTCAAGTAATATGAATTAAATTTCGAAAGGAAAAAAGAATTTTTCTTACCTAAATACGGCGGTCACTTAATTACATTTTAATATGGGATCTTCAAAAATTATCCGTAAAGCTTCTTCATTTAATCAACTGGTTCCTTTTGAACACTTTCACATCATTAATAATTTTTCTTGTTTACTTAATGATATTAATTTTCCAATCTGGCTGTTCTTAATGCTTTCAAATTTGTATGAAATTAAAAGCGCGATTCTGTAACATTTTATTGACCACGCCTCTCACTTAAAATACTTACTTACGTTAATGTTTATAACACTAAACTGTTGCATAATTTTAATTTAGAATTCAAATATTCTTTAAGGTTTTGTTTTATTCAGAACTGAATACATTTCCGCAGAAACTACATTTTTCACTCTTCATATGCTGCTGATATGCAACTCCATTCTTATTTTCTAACCGCGCCTACTAAATGATTTGAATCGTGCTAAGGCGTGACCTTCGTGAATTTAGTTCTTCCGGTTGGCCGTGGTTAAGGTCATGCGGAAAGCCTTTTGAGTATGATTTATCGAAATTGGATGGCACATATTTTAGTACACTGTAAAAATATACATAGAATTTCTCGTTTCCTAACTAATTTGTATATAATATTATGTACTCTGTTTTGAAAGTCGCGATGTATAATTTTCAATATAATATGTTATATTAATTTTTTTATATAATGTAACTTTTCTCAATATCTGTTAAAAATTTATAAATTTTCGTTTCATTTTTCCTATTTTTTTATTTTTTCATTATTTCTCTTTCTCACTTTTGGTTTAGCTGCATGCTAATGGAAAAATTGTTGGTGCTTGTTTTCCTGAATATCTAAGGGCATTTTTGTGGTGACCCCTTTCCTTGATTCCCTAAGCACGTGCATATATTGTTTGACAGCCTCATGTGCATTTAATGTATATTCAGACTTAAATGTAACAATTCATTCATTCATTCATTCATTATTCCTATCGCCCGAGATACTGCATTTAAGATGCAACGTGTCTGGCTCAATGATACTTAGGCTAAAGTGCAGAATCGTCCACTTATTTGTTTGGCGTTTTTTACAAGAGTAAGAAAAACTGGATTTTTGTCAAATTTCTATGTCGTTTCAAGTGAAAATTGGTCGATGTGTACATGGATAAAGTCAAGAAAGTGCGCAACGCCTAGTTTGTGCAATTCTCTGATGTTGTTTTCAGTGAAAATAGGTCGATGTGCACATGGATACAGAGTACGTGCAAGTAATTTCACAGCTATGCACAGGACAAGGTGATGCATGGGTACCTGCATCTGCGACTGCGTCGCTTCATAGGACAGGGAGAGAAAATTTCATTAGTGGGAGGAGCTAAACGACTTTGTAAGGGGAAGAATGTAATATTATGTGATGAGTAAAATAGTAATGAAACGTAAAGATATTAGAAATCTGAAAGCATTTTGGAGCAGCGAGCATGGAAAATTAATATCATCACGTAAACAAGAAATGATTAATGATATGAAATTAATGATGTGAAAAATTAATGTTGTGAAAGTGTTCAAAGAAACCCAGTTGATTAAATGAAGAAGCTTTACGAACAATTTCTGCAGATACCATATTAAAATGCAACTAAGTGACCGTCGTGACATAAGTGAAAAATTATTTTTTCCTTTCGAAAATTAAATCATATTCCCTGACGAGAAATTTAAACACTTTTTCAATTTGGCTACGTGCCAGCTAAACGTCACTGTCGGCTTAGTGTCCTGTTGACTAATGGCTTGACAGTTCAGTGTCTCGTAGCTAAAACTTTCCTTGTCGAATAAATGTCCTGTCGGCTAACTGTCCGTGTCGGCTAAATGTCCTGTCGGCTAACTGTCCGTGTCGGCTAAATGTCCTGTCGGCTAAGTGTCCGTGTCGGCTAAATGTCTTGTCGGCTAACTGGTGTCGGTTAAGTGTCCCGTCGGCTAAGTGGTTGTCGGCTAAGTGTCACGGACCCAAAGATCAGATACGGTATATAATTTTTATAGCTTAAAATGATTGTCGTTGTATAAACATTAAATGTTGAAAGTTCCATAACGATAAGTTAAACGATGTAAACGTTTATCTGCGCGCACAGGTGCGTGGCTTAAACCATGCAAACATTTTTAACCTTTTCTAATATATCAAAAATATTTCTTGAAAATTTCAGGATGATCGGCTAAGTAGTTAAGGCGTGAAAGCGTAACATTTATTAATTAAGCGTTTATTAATTTTTATTTGTTTAATTTAATTTATTATTTAAAATCCTTCAGGATTTCCGGCTTTTGGCTCTGCTTTCACAAACATTTTTCATTCATTATTAAATATACGTAGTAGTTTTACTAATTTCGTGGCGATACACTCCGCGTAAATACAAAATATACGGGGGCCTATAGGTATTGAAGAAGGGCAGTAATAGTAACTAAAATTTTATTCTGATTATCCTGGTCAAGCAATGAGGAAAAAAAAAAAATCAAATTATTTTCTTTTCTTTTCTATAGTCTTTGAAACTTATTTAAGAACATCACCGCGAGCGAAGCTGCGTGTAAAAGCTAGGATATATATATATATATATATATATGTAATAATTGCACTTTTGACGGAAGATGAAAACAATTCATGTTTAGTCATGGCCTCCAGTAATGTTTTAATTCGTCCATTAGAAATTGCACCCTTATAAATAATATTCCTAAAAAACGTTCTGTGGTTGGTGACATCCGGAGATGTAGCAATGAGGGTGGAACACCTTCTGTGCTAGTTTCTGCACCCCACACATCACGATTTTTGACAACCAGGTGTATCGATTGCAACCCACTTTGTGCGGCCCGCTGTGTCAACATATGATTTTGATGCGACTGACGGTCAGTCTTCACTGTCCTTCATTCACGACGCCTCGTGTTCATCCACTTAAAAATACATTGAGAAAGATAATCCCAGAGCAGTGAACTCGGTCGTTTCAGCTGCGTCATAAACCAAAGCCACCGACTGTCTATGAATAATGTTCTTCGGAACGTTGTATGAATTTGCACTTAGGATTGCAAATTTCCCAGTTTTTGTTGAAGTTAAATTTTTTATTTTAGGCGTAGGAAAGTTGCTTTGTATTGTTGCATTGTCAGTGATGAATTGAGTATTATATAAACAAAGTGCTCGAAAGTATTGTCTATAAGGCCTTATTTTTGCAGTTTACGAGTCTAGACATACGTATAATGGGAGCAAAACGTTTCTAAAAGTAAATCATAGAATTTTAAGCAGCGGCTTCAGCATCGAGTGTAGTACTCAGTACACTTGCTGAAATTAAACACGAAGTGTTTCGTATCTTTTACGGGAAAAATTCTCGGAGATTAATAAGTGCAGTGAAATCCCTCACGGCGGTTATTTTCCTGTGATGTCCATCACTGAAAGTGACCGGTATATCTGAGAACAAACATAATTAAGTAACGAACATAACCAATAGAGTCAATAGAACTAATCATGTTCGCTAAGGCGACCACCTCCACAGAATTCAAAATTCATGTGGAATCGTGAGCCATCGTTTTAGAAAAATTTCACTTTGGTTTCGAGGGACCAGCAACAAATTTAATAAAGAATGTTGCTCAACTCTGGGCAGAAATATTACTGTATTTGTGCTAGTGTTAGGCCCGGAAAAGTGACCGAAGTTACTAAATACGGGTCCACCAGCGGTCCAGCGATAAAGTCGCTGAACTCTGGTAGTTCAGTACGAGGTTCGAATCTCGCGAAAGGGCTGGCTGCATCATGGAGGTAAGAATGAAAGGAGGGGCCAACCTCGCACTACGAGTGAAGCAGTGCTCCCAGGCTTTGGTCTCCAGATTGGGTGTTTTTTTGTTTACATCCAGAAGCTCCCTTGATAAAGCTTTGATAGTATTTCCACACACGACAGTTCCATACAAATCGAAAAGCGGGACACTTCAGCATAAAAGAAATATTCATCGTGTGATTAGTAATAGCAATTAAGTTAATAGCAATTTGCATAGTTTAGTGACATTTAGCCAAAAATCGCGTCTTGGTTATTTTTCGATAACTTACAACAGCGATTTTGATTATGAATTTGTTTTATAAAATTCTAAGCTGTTGGACTACAAAAATACAGATTTTAGCAAAAATGTTATGAAAATTACCTTACGGTACCTTAAAATTGTATACGTCTTTCGATACCTTTGATAGAATATTCGCTACTTTATGTTCCAAACACCGAAATGTCTTAAATAAAATACAGTTTTTTGTCATTCACATATTATTGCAACACGCACTTTTTAAAAATTTTTAGAGGAAATTCTTAATAGTTGCTCATTTTAAGCTGATCATTTTATTTTTATGTAACTGAAAAATAATCACTTTGGTTTAACTAAAAAATGAAATTACCACCAAATGCTGCAATCCTCGTCAAAATTAATAAATATACAGAGAGATATGCTGATAAGTTAACTTTTCCCTGATTTGTAACCACACATTTCTGTAAAATTATATACAATTTTACACCAATGTGTGGAACAGAAGACAGATGATGTGACCATGTGAACGGATCACGTCATCAAAACAGCTTATTAAGAATTTGAAAATATTGTGATCGACGGAGGTGAAGTCGTGCAAAGATATTGTACAACGGTGTGTACAAGATTGTGTGCAAGATATTGCAAAGGAGGTTCCATCATGAATGGGCCTTTTATTGATTCCAAATTGTTAAATGTAAAACTATTTAAGCAAGAATTGTTCGTATTGGAAAGCAATCTGTTAAAAGGTATTGTAAAGCAAATTCTATGAGATGCGTACTTAAGGAAGTAGTAAACAAGAGTTTTTAGTAGTAAAGAAGCAGTGTATGGGGAAAACCAATTAAAGCCTCTCCTCTTACTTCCTACCTGCATGGGCGTTTCCGTGGTTTTTCCCATGGAGGTAGGAAGTGCTTTTCTTACCTCCATGGTTTTACCCATGTGTAACGTATATACGAGCCAGTTTTCCTTAGAAAGTCCTCCACGAAGACATTCCTCCCCTTAGGCAGATAGCCCTCGAGGCTTTGCCACAATCACACGAACCAAACCAAACCAGCCACTAAATACGTTCTTAAATGCATCTGTAACGGCATAAAATATAAATAATTAGTTTGAAAGTAACTCACACTATTTTAATACTCATAATACTTTAATAATTATAAATGTTTACTTTGCATATTATTTCATTATCGTTTTTGGCAACAGTTTTTATCTTTAGAATTCGATTTATTTTATTAAATATAGTAGATGAGATTTTTTCCGACTACGGAGCTGGCGAATAAAAATTATATTTGATGTTGATATGGTAATCTTTTTATTTTATAGTAAGATTTTATTTGCATTGTATTACATGGTACTAACCGAAGATCCATAATGGGCGTACAATTTATAATTGTTATATTTGGTGACTCAGGAGCGTTCAACTTGTTTATTTAACATGACTACAGAAAAAGTAACAGAAGCAACTATGTTAATGCATGCCGAAGCGAATAAAGTGAGCATTCAAATTCCACCGTTTTGGCGTGAAAAACCCGACATTTGGTTTTTCCAAGTGGAAGCCCAATTTCAAATAAATAAAATCACGACTGAAGAGACTAAATTCAACTATTTCATATCCCAGCTTGAACCGAAGTATGTTGAAAATATATGGGACATTATTAAAGAAGCTAAGCCTAATAAATATTCTATGGCGAAAGAAAGACTTTTAAAAGTTTTCAAAGAAAGTGAAAATAAGAGAATTCAGCGTTTGATAACTGGATTGGATCTCGGAGATTATAAACAAAGTCAACTTTTGCTGCAAATGAAAAGTCTAGCCGCAGACGATTTTCCGGAGAAAGTTCTAAAATCGTTCCATTAATTTTTGTTCGTAATTGTATGGCATTTATTTCTAACTGATTAAAACATAATGTTTCACTAAGTAGAATAATATACAGTGTCTCACAAAAGTGATGGGACACTTGTGCTTTACAAAAGGAAACTGTAATAAAATAAATTTAAAAAAATGTAAAAATTTCCTATGGGTGTTTTTCAAACTTAAATTTAGTAATAATTATTACATAACATACATTTTCTCAAAATATTAAAATGAAATATTAATTTAGTAGAAATGCAATTGTTTAGAACGGAGCAAAAAATGGCTCACGTAAGTGATGGGACACTTACTTTTCCATCAAATATTTATCACAAAATTTTATTTTTTAAAAGGTTTTAATATTTTGTTGGATTTCCTTTTACTTTCAAAACATGATTTAATCTTCTTGGGATGGATTCGACTATTTTTTTTGTGATTTCTGGAGTGATTTTACCCCATTCTTCTTGAAGCACCGATTTTAATTGTTACTTTGAAGAAATGGTGTGTTTGCGAATTCTTAATTCCAATTCTTGCCAAATATTCTCTATGGGATTTAAGTCTGGAGATTGTTGTGGTATTTTTATTATTTCAGGACAGTTATACAGCAGCCAGAGTCTAACGTTCGAAGCGGTGTGCTTGGGGTCATTGTCCTGGTAGAATTTAAAATCGTTACGAAGGTTGTTTCGTGCTGAAGATTTCAAATTTTTATTTAATATGCCAATATACTTGTACTGATCCATTATACTGTCAATAAAAACAAGATTACCAACTGCAGCGGACGACAAGCAACCCCATACCATAACTCCTCCTCCACCATGTTTTACTGTTGGCACCAAGTTCTGTTTGCGAAATTCTTCCCTGGGTTTTCTCCACATCAAGATTCTACCGTCAGAACCAAATATATAAAATTTACTCTCATCAGTAAATATAACTTCATTCCAGCAATCAGAATTCTTATTTATGTTGGATTTTGCGAAAGCCAGTCTGAGTTTTCTATTCTTTTCATTTACGAAGAATGTTTTCCTGGCTGCTCTACCGTGATTTCCAGTAGATCGAATTACTCTTCTAATAGTCTCAGGATTAACAATTACTACATATAATGCTTGTAAATCAGCAGCAACTTTAGGAGCACTCATTCTTGGATTTTTTTTTTAATATTTCGAACGATAATTCGCTTTATTCCATCGGATAGCTTTGATGGTCGGCCAGGTGTTCTTTTATCCTGAGTCATATGATTCTTTTTATATCGTTTAATGATATTGAAAACTGTTGAATGACTCAAGTTAACTGTTTCAACAGTTTCTCCAATAGATTTTCCACGTTCAATATGCAAATTAATAACTAACTTTCGAATTTCGGGCAAAGTTTCTTTTCGTTTAGCATTCATGGCTGCACAGAGCTAAAAAACGCAAAAATTCCAAAACAAACTTGAGAGAAATAATGCAGACGATTTTATAAATTATTGACAATTGCTTTTGAGTAAAAATAAAAACCTCCAAAAATATTTTTAGACGATTTTTGTTGCATAGTCTAATGGTGTCCCATCACTTATGTGAGCCATTTTTTGCTCCGTTCTAAACAATTGTATTTTTATTAAATTAATATTTTAATATTTTGAGAAAATGTATGTTATGTAATAATTGTTACTAAATTTAAGTATGAAACACACCACAAAAATTTTTTACATTTTTTTAAATTTATTTTATTACGGTTTCCTTTTGTAAAGTACAAGTGTCCCATCACTTTTGTGAGACACTGTATGTTCTCACTTGCTTAACAAATTACAGTATAACTACAAAAGTCTGATTTACAGTAATGTAATGCAATAGGCGAGTGTATCAACTATCGAATAAAATTTCGCTACGTAGGATAGCAAAATATTGATACCAGTTTCCCATAGAATTCTTCAGTCATATCTTTGTGTGTAGTAGTGGTAAAAAAATACGACAGTCGTATGCAACATTGCATACTGAATAGCATTTTAAGAACGTCTAAGTCAACAAGGCCACTTTCTACAGGTCTATAAATTGCCCAAATTTCCGGCGACATTGTCATCTACCAAGTCGTTTGATGGTATCGGTTTGAACGAGCCAGCAATTTAAATGAGAATCGGTTTGTTATTTTTGTTATCGGTTTTGTTGTTTGTTAAACTGCTCCAATTTCCTTCTCCTAGCAACTAAATAAACTTGAATATCGAGGCTACGTGACATAATAATGGATGACTAAACATATACTGAAAGCGTTGTTTACATTTTTAAATTTCATTCGGCTTCATTTTTGGTGGCGTTTTTCTCTTGTTTTTTAAAAAATAAATATTAATATTCCCCTCTTTTCCTTTTTAAATTTTTGAATTTTGGAAGACAAATTTGATGTACTTCTACTGTATGTAGCAGGCAAATGTTGAAAGAAATCCCAGCAAGGCAAAAATTTTGAAAACTTTTTGTTTTTGCTCGTGTGTTAGGAAAAGTTCGCTTTCGATTAACAGGGCAGAGGCCATAATAATTATTTTTCTGTGAAATGTAAATTCAGATTTCCTAGCGGCCTCAATTTCATAGAATATGTGAAGTTCAGTAAGTAAAAGAGTACATCTGCATGCTTATTTCAAGTTTTACGGTTTGCATATTGTCACAAAGAATACAAAAAAAAGTCTTCACTGTCCTAAAGTCTTCACTAAAAAAAAAAGTCTCTACTAAAAGAGTCTTCACTGTCCTTCATTCATGACGCTCGTGTTCATCCACTTGGGGGGGGGGGAGAAACTGAAAGGTTTCAGATTTTAAATTACGTCCAATAAAGGCAACGCACAAAACGTTAAAAAAACGTCCAAAGGGGCGTTTTTTAACGTTTTGCCTTTATTTATTAAATAAATATCATGTTCTTCGCACTTAAACATAAAATTCATTTCAACAGCAATATCGCAAAATAATTTAAAATGAGCCTATCTTTAAAATTTCCGATAGTACCCCCCCCCGTAGAGTGTTGCCATTGCTTGCTTTTAAATCGTTGAGTTTGTTCATCAAAAATTCTTTTAAATTTTATAAAATATGAAATAGATAATAAAACAAATTCCAAATTCGGGTGGAAACGACGTTATTCAAAATTGGATGGCTCTAGGGACCGTTGTTTTATCACATTTGGAAAAATGCATTTATGCGAATTCTTTATTATTTAATTTCTTTAAATATAATATAGGGCAACAACTTTTGGTGGCAACAATCTGAAAAGTGATACAGCCGTTTATTCAATGCAAAATCGCAAAACGAAAACAATAGCCCCTCAGGGACAAAGCCCCTTTGGACTAAAAATTCTTTCTCGTTGATTTTTCATTTGACTCGAAAATATCAGGGAAACTCTTTACTCGTTTCGTCTTCTTTTCAAAAGAAAAATAAATTGTGTTTGGCATACAATACTCCACTAATCACAATAGTGCTTTTTTTTTTTAAACATATGTAAAATGCTCTCCATGTATGAAATATACACGGCATAATGAAACGTTATACTCTGTTTTACTTCTCATTTATTTATCATCGAAATTTTACAAAATGAATGCATTGTTAAGAGTGTGATGCATTGTTAATGAATGCATTGTTAAGAGTGTGATGCATTGTTAATAAATGCATTGTTAAGCATGGTGTTTAGCGAAGAATATGTTGAATATGTTTACCGTTTTGGTTGGGAACCGTTTTGAAGCCATCTGGTACCCGTCTCCCGAAACTGCACGAACAGTTGCAAGTTTGAGTGCGCTACATTTTCAAGCTTCCCTGCGAATACCTTATTCTTTCAAAAATCCCATAAAAAGAAATCGTATGGATTAACATCTGGGCTGTGCTGGGAAGCTGGGGCTAGAATTTCTCACTTTCATAACGTTCAAGAGACTGATGCGATATTACAGTCACACTGCAGGAAGCAAGAACAACAGTGTGTGGGCCGGTTCCACTTTCTGAATATGTAAAGGGAGACTTGTCATTTTCAAGTGTGTGAACACTTGACGGGAGTCCTTTATTCATCTCTAATGCAGAACCAATTTCGGTAAAAGTTTACAATTGGGTGCCTCTTGTTGTTTTGCGATTCCGTTTTGACGCCAAGATCGGCGCCAATAAGACACAATTTCAAGATGGCCGCTACACAAAACCAAAACAAGAACTCGAAGAATTTCACAGACTCCGTGTCCATGTACACGTCGACTTATTTTCACTTAAAAAAAACATCAGAGAATTGCACAAACTTAGTCATTGCACATTGCCTTGACTTTGTCCATGTGCACATCGATTTGTTTTAAATTAAATAAATCAAGAAGCTATAACCATGTTAAAACTCTCATGGTAACCAGAAAGGGGGTTTCATCGCCAAAACTGAACAAAATTTTTCGCCAAAAAACAAGGGGCACCCAATTCTACACTAGAGCCCCTATTTCTTCTAATTGTTCACACAATCTACGAATGGTCTGTTTTCAGGTGCCGATCTAGTACTGTAGAGACATAGGTTAGTTAGAAGAGGAGAGATGAAAAATGAGCAACGCGTTCGCCGGGACTCAAACTCCGGACGTCTCGATTACGCGTCGAGTGTGCTGACCACGACACGACGAAGGCATGCGAAGAAGGCGGGAGAAATACCTTATATACTCCCCTTTCTAAAGGGCGACTTGGGATCAGGGGACCCAATCGCCAAATTGCAGTAATTGTAGCAAATTTTGCGAGAAAACGTCTTCGTGTCACTACCGAACCCTTCGTTTCTTCAAAAAACATTACTTCTTTCACCTTTTCTTCGACACTTGCTAGTCCGTTACCTGCCATCTTGCAAACTGCTGTTTCGTGGCAAATTAGAGAACAGTAGTAAAATTTTAACAAAAAAATGTATCCGAATGCGCGTTTCGAACATTCATTATGTGATACAGTAGAAGTCCAGAAATCCGCAATGCTTGGGACCAGAGGTTGTGCGGATTTTAGGATTTTGCGGATTTCCGGACAGAAAAGCCAAACCATAATATTCAGACAAAAAGTGCAAAATAAATAAGGCATATTAGATACATTTACTTGAATTATTATGTACGATAATATACATTATTACATTATATAATTTAATGCATATAATAAAATACATATATTTATTATATTATTCATTTATATTAGTGATTACAGGAATATTTTAAAGCATTAAGGACATATACAATAGAGACGTGTAAAAATAAGGGGGACTAATAAAGCATAAAAATATTTCATTTTTTTACTTGTTTCAAATATTTTTCTGATAGAGGTTTCTTTTAAAACTTTAGGCGCTCCAGGGTAAGTTTTTTTTTGTAAATTCTACAGAGTCATATTCTCTTCCTCTGTGACACAGCTCTGTTTTTCTAAATATTTTAGGTATTTTTCACCATGTTCCAAACCCTCATTAAAAGATATTTTCTCATTCCTATCAAATTCATTATCTGTGTCGGTGTCGGAATCGTTTTCTTGCTGTCGCGAGTTCAAAACAGAGCCAATGATTTCATCATCGATTATCTGATATGCCAGTGTTGGCTCATCTGAACACATCATCCGTGCTAAAAACCTCTTCTGGGCTAAGATCTTTTTCCTGCCACTAACACAGAATCGTTATTATTCGGTAATTATGACGTCATTATTGGATAAATATTTCTTCTTCGGTATTTCATTCTCCATTCTGCGATTTCTGGAACCTATAAATTCAATGTTTATATTTTGAGAGGCAGTGCGGATTTCAGGAGTCGGCGGATTTTTGGTATTTGACTGTATTAAAAGTTTTATGCTTTGACTGCCTAGTATGACATTTCGTGTTCCAGCCTGTAAATAAGAAGCTCTTTCATATGAATAACTGAAATAATTCCGAGAGCATTGCTGTTTTCATGCCTAAAACATCTAATTTCAGACGAGCATTGCTGTTTTCATGCCTAAAACAAATTTCATGCAGATCAACTCTTCAAAAGAAATCTTGCTGAGAAAAAGTTACGTTGTTAGTCCATCGAGGGAAAATTATTTTTATTTTTTAAAGCATTTAAATTACTAGAAAAATAACGACTTTCTCATTAGCGACTCTTGCATAAATGTCTTGTGTTTTTTCTTAACGAATGCATGTTTTTCAATTATTTAATCTTTAGTTAACAAAAAGTAATCGACACATTTGGTAATTATTCCTTGACCTCTGGGTATATAATTTAAATTTTTTATGTTTCATTCATATTTATTTTAGTATAAAATAGTCAAAATTTAATGAAAGATTTAAATGGAAAAGGAATGGCTCATTCGAAGGGTAATTCTCCGACCAATAGAGCTTTAATTACCGTTAATTTAATTTCGCTTTTAAATCATTGCATTCTTACAAAGCAGCTGACATAACGGCGTTTACCTCTCTGGCAAAATACCATTCTTTTGCGTATAACATCTACATTTCATGCACATGCGCGTGAATGAGCGTTCTTTAACGCGAAATCTAGTCATAAACGGTGTCAATGGAATTTTATTTATACACGTGTTTCTAACCTGGCTGTGAATAAAAATGTAGTCTCTTCGATTTCGCCAAAGAGGAAATATTTCTGCTAACAAGAAACGATAATGATTTGGGAGATACCCTGTTTTGTTATTTTGTGTAAAAATTTTGAAATCTTGAAAATTTAAAACCAATTTAGTAAAGACAGGTTCTTTGTTGTAAGACTAAGACAAAAAATATCAAATGAATGCTTTCTTTTCTCGGAATGTAATTTGGATACGAATAGCTTAATCGAGCTAAGTCCATAGATTATTTAGATAAACAAGAAATACGGAGTACTCAGTTATAGTATATAGACATTAATCATATCTTGGGTGATATGTTTTTCAAATGCAGAATGCAAATGTAGAGTGTGTCTTAATCAAATCTTCAATCTAAAAAAATACATATATTGTTACGGATTTCATACTTATTTAGAACTGTAATTAAAATTGTTTTATTTTCCCGTGTAACTCAGACGATTTTTGAAGAGAAGGCTACGTCGGAAAAGTAAAAATAAAAGAGCATTTAATATTTAATAAAATATATTTAATAAATAAATATCTCGTAATTGCTGTTGCCATTCACAAAAATCGAGAAAATAGTAGGTTTTACCTGAATGTTCTAGTGAATAATTAAAAAACTTAAAAAAGCCGAATTAAAACACCTCAGCTCAGTTGTAGCTGTTTTCAGCGAACTGTTCTTTACTCAATGCTGTTATTGATTGTAGCGAATTCGCCGTGAGCTTGGATTAACTTTCTCTGTTTTGAATTGAGTTCTGTTTAAAGTTTGAGATACGGTGATATTGTACGAGTATCTCTGAGAAAATATTTTGGTATTTTCTTTTATTTCTTGTGAAAAGAACAAATTTTATTAACTTTTAAACGACTTGTGCATCCAATCCGTTACGAACCCGTAAGCACGCAACAATATAAACGTTTTTCTTTTGTCCCCATACAGTTTGATTTCTTGGTGCTTCACGGGGCTACCAGCGGCCGAGTGGTAAAGACGCTGAACACTGGTAGTTCAGTTCGAGGTTCGAATCCCGCGAACGGGCTGGCTGCATGGGCGTTTTCGTGGTTTTCCCCATGTGTAACGTGTATACGAGCCAGTTTCCCTTAGAAAGTCCTCCACGAAGGCATCCCTCCCTTTAGGCAGATATCCCTCGTGTGCTTTGCCATAATTGAATAACCTAACCTAACCTTGGTGCTTCACTGCCATAAATAATCACTGCTGAGACAGTCATTGCTGATGATGTGAATGTTTTTTTCTCGATCAATGATAGAAGCTTTAACCATCCATACTAATGACAACAGATACAGAAATATCTATCGCGTATGATTGGCAACATCGAGCTGTCCTTCAAGAGTGAAAAATGCGAAAGGGCAGTGTATTCCGGAGACGAAAATCCAAAATGCTCCATTACGAAAATCAGATAACCCCGCGGAGATCGATAAAGTGGACAAAATCTGAAGCAAGAAGAATTCATTTGCATTTTGGTTGGAATTTGATTTTCAATTTTTTGTTCTCCAGCTAGTTTCCATTTCCCATCTTATTCTTGGAAATTTACCACTGGGGTGAACTTTTCTGGCACACTTTTGTTTTTCTTTCTTTGGGTGGTCTCTCACATTTATGGGCTTTCAATAGCGAATATCCCTGAAATATCCCGTTTTCGATGTGGATTTTTTCTATTAGTTCGGTCCAGTCGTAAGAAATGCATGATGTTTTATTACATTTGATTATTATTAACCAAATGAATGGTGTTTTTACAAAATGAGGAAAGTAGTTTGCCCTTTGAGATTATAAATAAAAATAGTTTTATAAAACCAAATTATGAATAGACATGACGCAACTTGCTTTATATTGTTGCGAAAAATTCGGCGGTTGCGCCTGTATGTGAGCTTTGCGGCGTAGCACTAGGGTTGCCAGATTGGCGACTTTATCGCCCATTTGGCGACCAAATCGGTGATATCCCATGGTCCAATCGGGAAGCTTCTAGAATAACTTCCTGTCGAGATATTTCTCGAAACGTGTGGAACCTCAGGAAAAGCTATATAAACCCCTGCGTTTCTGAGAGCCGGCATTGTAAGAACAGCTGCTTACTGTGAGTGCTAAGCTACGCGAGAGTTTTGTGAACGGAAAGCGATCGAGATAGTGCTTTTCCGTGAAGCTACCTTTACAGTATAGCTCGACAGTGTATTGGTGATTGTTCCACGGTGTTTATTATAAGTTTAGTGTTGCCGTGAAGCTACCTTTACAGTTACAGCCTGAAGCTGTGTTGCTTATTGTTTCAGCGTACTTATTGTAGATTTTCGACGCTTTCAAAGGTGATTTTGGAACTGTGCTGTAAATAGTGATTCTTGTAAATAAATTGTGCTTTTTATTGTTTTGCATCGTGTTTTCATCGGATACTCTCAAATCTACGAACCCGTATAACGCAACAATATTACACAGCCTGCAGCAAATTCCACGTTTACAAATATCATTCAATAGTCGAAGTAAAACTCGAAATAGTGAATTTAATGGATTAGACTTTTCAAAAGATATGATAAGGTATTTCTCGCACCTTCTTCGCATGCCTTCGGGGTGTAGTGGTCAGCACGCTCGACACGTAACCGAGAGGTGCGTGGTTCGATTCCCGACGAAGGCGTTGCTCATTTTTCATCATTCCTACTTCCGAAATAACCTAATGTCTCTACAACATATTTCATCAAGTAAATTCTTTTATTCCTATGGATTTCTTTGCAAAATTAATTTCGGTTTATCAGAAGGTGCTTTAAGTCGCATAGATATGCTTTTTAAGCTAGAAGCATTAAAAAGTGCAAATCACAACGTGTATGTTATATCATTCACATTTTCAATATATTTTGTCGAATTTGTGTAAAAGTACACGAAACAAATTTTTTTTTTTAAAATATATATGTATATATTGTTTCAAAAGAATATAGTAAAGTTAAATTTAAATAATTCTCTTGCGCCATTGCTGCAAGGAATGAAATTTGAATTTAACAAAATTTCTGTTCGTAAATAGCAATTTAAAGTAAACAATTAATTATAGAAATAGGTTTTAAAAAATTATAAATAATTTATATTGCTGCGAACTAATCTACGATATCATTTAAATTCTGAGAACGTAAGTAAATCACGTGCAAGTATTAAAATCTGTTAATAAATATAAAATTGTAATAAATTTTTTTAAAATCCTAAAAATAATAAATATGCATAAGTGAATAATTGTTGAGCTGGCAGAAGACAGACTTATCGAGGGGAAGTTGTCCTCAAACCTAACTCTTCAATTATTCAATTCACGTTTCGTCATTTATGTAGGCAAGTGTAAAATTCAAAACCAAAAGTAAAACCAAATGATGTGACCTACCAAAAGCAATTCAAACGAGTGGAACTTTTAGAAAAGAACAAATCAAAGCCAATTCAAAACAATACCCTTTATAAAACCAATATTTTAGAAAACGAATTTAATTTAGAAACTCTTGCCCGCAAAAAACATCCCCGACACGAATATGCATATAAACAAAAAAGATACAGAAACTATTAACATACAAAAAATAAACTAGAAACTAAATTAAATAATACTAAAATAATATAATACTAAAATAATACAATAATGCTAAAATAATACAAGGCAAGTAAAAAGTAAGTTTTAAATTAAATGAATTAATTTACCATATTTCTATTGGAGTGTGGACAAGGAGCAGCATGTCCATATAAGTGATGTAAAGTAGTGTTTCTTCTATTTATAAAAGAGGGCGCTAGTAAAAGGTAAAGCTGAGTGATAAGCTGCTGTATGTAAGAACATTTAAAAAAACTATTTAAAAATAAAATATTCTGCGAACTATATGTAATGTAAAAAGTGTGTTCTGTAGCTAAAAATTTTTTTAAATCTAACTGTGTAGTAATGTAAAAATGTGTAAAAATTGTGAAAAAGCAAACTGTTGTAAAGTGAAAAATGGTTGCAAATTACTAAGGACTGTAAAATTTTTTTGGTAAATTTAATTTATGAAGTATTTTTGAATTTTAATTTAGAAAAATTTTAAAAAATTTTAATGAAAGTAAAACGTATTGTAATATTTAATTATATTAAAACTGAATTTAAGATGTGAAATAAAACTTACTAAATACTGGCCAAAAAGTTAAGGAAAAAGAGAAAAAGATTAAAATTTTCACTCAGTTCGGGCTATAATTGAGACTTTTGAAAAGAGTTGGCCTTTTATTAGTAAAAGGAAAGAATCCAGTATTAAATATACATTTTTACAAAATATTTACAAAATAATCCCTTAACTCTTCAAAATCCTTCATTACCCTCCAGTTAAGGTTTAAGGTAATGTTATCATACTATAAAGAGCTAATAAATTGTTTCGGGACTTGGTTATTAACCTGAATATCAATTAGTTTTACTATTTCATCTTTTAAATCTTCTATTTCAGTACAAATGTTTTTTATTCTGATTATTTGGCTATAAAAAGTGTATATTATATATATATATATATTTTTTCACACTCGTGCTGAGAATTTTAAGATTTTCACCCCTGGCGCTATAGCCACCTTCTGTTGTTGCAATTTGTAAGCGTCAAAAAACATTTCTTTTTACTAGGATAGCATTCCTTTGCTGACGGTTATCATGAAAAATAGCGTTTGAGAAGGCAGATAGATTACAAAACAGATAAGCGCCAACTGAAACAAAATGCAGTCTGTCGGTGGAGAATAATTCGCTCAAGCGTAGCGGATCTGCTTTCCGATGCAGATACGGTAGTGTATGTACCTAGTAGCAGTCGCAGGAAACTGATAATCGCAACCATATTCTAACCTAGCGAAGGAGTGTAGGGAGCCTGCTTATTCCATCTTCACCGAATCGGATGATGGATGACCCCAGAATTCCGACCTGGGGTTTCAGGTCCCTCATTAATCGGCCAATGCATCATCGTTTCAGAGCCCACTTTCCTTTTTTCAGAATATGTCACGCTCAAAATACTCTACGACGTCATCGCAACAGTGGTGTGAGTCAACCCGCTGACTAAACACGTCATTTATAGTAAAATTAAAAATTTCACTGAGCTGAAGCTTATGGTAGCAATATACAGATTAGGTACAACATATCGTGATATTTAGTTCATTGTCAAAAGCTTTTAATTTTTTATAGGATTCATTTAGCAAGAACATTACTTAGAAATAGTTCGAAGTTTTAATTTTCGCACTCCTTAAGCGACACGAAGGTGTAATTGGCTTCTGAACAGATCAGTGTTCTAAAAGCGTTGTGTCTTGAATAATTTTGCTTCTTTTTATATTACTAGCATTCAAAATTTTGTATGTTTCAATAAATCTGTTGACTAGGATGACGCAGTTTTAACCCTCTGACAGGCCAGGGATTTCGCTAAGAAAGCACAAATTTTCCAAAACTACTATGAGCACAAATTATTTTCTTGATTTTAATGTAAAAATTATCCTGGTATTTTATACCTCGATTTATGTACTTTTAATGGATTGCCTTAGTTTCTTTGACATATTTTAATATGCACGTATATATACGTTCTTAGAGATACAGAGGCGTTCGCCATTTTTTAGACGATGTATATTGTATTCACAAAACTAAATTACGTAAAATTTTTGTGTTCTAAATGTTCTATTTGACATCCCTTATTCTGAACTATCTTTCGACACCGCCATTTCCAGGATAATAATGCCTTTGGAAGTGTCGGAAGAGGTATTCTATCCCATTCCTCCCGAACAGCTTTCCGGAGTCCTGTTAGGGTTTGGGGGCAACGTTTGGATAATGCAGTTTTTAAAAATCCGAAAGTACAAAAATCCATAGGTGACACATTGGGAGATTGAGTAGGGATATCAGTGAAGGGTATGGCCTCGATACTAGTTTTTTGTTCCATTTCGTTTAGGAAATTTCCAGTGGATTCTGATGTGTGACTGCTAGCTTTGTCCCGACGGAGTCTCACAGTTATATGTCACTGTGGGTAAAGCGATGGTATTTCATTCAGAAAAATTGGCAATAAAATAGGTTCCTGATAGTATTTGTAGTTAACCTTGACATTTTTTTGCACTCTCTTTATTTTTAACTTGCCATTATAAGAAAAACCAACGACAATCATGAATCCCTTAGAAAAACTTTCTTTCGATTCTTTGAACCATGTACTTAAATTTTTTCACACCTTTTATGATAATAAATGGCTCTTTTTTTGTTACAATCATTTAAATACACCCATGCTTCATCTATTGTGACAATTGTTTTTCATTTTTCTTCGGATAAGTGTTTCTCATACAGAATTCTGCAGCGTGTCCTGCGTCGAGCGTTATTGATTTCATACTTTTGAACTTTAATAATATTTTTTCCTTTAAAATTTTTGTCCTTAGTTTTAAATGATTTATTTTGCGAACATCAGTTTTATTCATCTTTCATTATTCTAAAGACTTATATTTTTCGTTATTTATTGCCCATCACTTCCTAAATTTGGTACTCCTCTTTTGATATTTATGCTATTCCATATTTTTAATATCCATCTTTGGCTTCTAAATTTATATTATGTATATAAAGCCTTTATATTCCCTATTATTTCTTTTAGTTCTTATTTCTTTTCTCTTGGAATCTAATTCTATTTGTATCCGTATTTCACACCAAACTTTATATGATCTTCTTGAATAAAATATTAGAATTTAATTATTTTTCCGAACTGGAGGCAGAAGTTTGATTTTTACTACTTTCACAAACGATTCCACAACAGTTTTGCCTCTTAAACTTTAATCCCTTAAGTCAACTGATACATTAATCACTATTAATACACATTTACAATACTAGTACAGATTGTCCAAATTGGAACTGAACTGTTACACTGCTTTGAGTGAGATATTACATCGTCTCTTACTTCCTTACTTCTAAGTCAATGTACATAAACTAATGTGTTTTCCTGAAGAAATTCGTTATAAGGAATTTCCATTTTCGCACAATCCATCTATGTAGTTAGAAAGTTATAAAAATTACACGAATTAACCTCTTTTATTATCACTATACTATTAATCTAAGTTTTTTTTTCCTTTCTTCTACATTATTGAAAATTTGAAATCTTATAAAATGGTGAATGTACCCCGCTTTTAAGACATACAACCACAAAAATTTATATGATTTGGCATTTAAGTTCGAATTTATACAAATGAGATTGCCACATTATTATTTTATACTATTATAAATGAAAAATATCCCCAAATGAACATTCATATTTTATACTTTAATTAAAAATGATGCTTTTATTATGCTTGAATATAATTTTTCAAGACATTATTTCCCATGTATTAGACATTGAATTTTTATTTTGGGCACTATTTTCTGACCTCTCTCTGAAGCTGTTTTCGCAGAATTATACCCGTTTCACAAATTATGCATTTGATGGATGCCTGATGGTTAGAATAAAACATACCATATAAAGACTTTCATAAAAAATCTTAATAAAATATTTCCACTAAACTATTCAGTGTTTGAATCAACATATTAATTTTAAAAGAAACAAGTACTAACTGTTCAGCGCTGCCTATAAAAATAAATCTAAAGTTTGAATATCCCCTCTTTAAATTTGAAATGATACAGCTAACTAATGAGTGAAGCTTTAGCCTAAACCGAGCTTAGACGTATTTTTAATTATTTCTTCTGTTAAAAAGTGTGTTGTAAGTTATACTGAATGACACAATAAACTTCTGTTTCAGAAAACTAAATTGAACATGCATT
>KK114439.1:0-14246 GCA_000611955.2 Stegodyphus mimosarum
TGGAGCCAGTTGTCCTTCCTTACCTTCAGGGCTTGCCTACAGCCATATTTCAACAGGATAATGTACGACCACATGTGTCACACAATGTCCAAGGGTTCTTCGTCATTCGCCAGATTGAATGGCTTCCCTGGTCAGCTCGCTGTCCAGATCTTTCGCCGATAGAAAACATGTGGTCCATTTTTGCTGAACGATTCACCCAGATTACATCCCAAACAGCCACACCAGATCAACTTTGACAATGTGTATAAACTGCTTGGTCTGCTGTACCCCAAGAACACATTCAAAGTCTCTTTGACAATGCCGAGGCGTGTGGCAGGGGTGATTTCCAACAATGGCGGCTACTCTGGCTACTGATTCTGGAAGGAACCACACTTTACAGAAGTCTATAAATTTATTCATTTGATACTTGGTCAACATGTTATCTACTAAATAAATTTTGTTGTGATATCCCTTGTCTTTCTTGGTGTTGCAATTTGGGTGGCCAGTAGTGTATTTTAATTACAATAGTTCACCCGAAATTCTGGTCCATCCCGAAATCAAGGAAAAAATATAAAATTCCAACTAGAATCCCGTACCTAAAACAAAAAGAAAACCATTTCGCCTAAAGAAATGAAAATTAAAGTGAAACAACAAAACACTTCAGTGAAAAAAACAAATAAAAATTTTACCTTTAAACATATAGCAAATAATCCAATGTGTTTAAAACATAAGTGGTATTGTAAAACTTAGTTGAAAAGACACAATTAAAACTCACAATAAGAAATTAAAAACCTCAAGCATTTTCATTATACTACAATCGAAACAAGGATATTTTGTTACAGCAGTAATGTGCAGGTTTGCCATTTTGGTTTCATTGACGAAATTAAAAAACCTTGGCTAGAAAGTAATCGCTCAAAAGGCTAAAATTTGGAATAAGCCTTTGTTTGAGGTATGGGATTCTTCTAGTTGGAATTTACATTTTTTCATTGCTTTGGGGAAGGACCAGAAGTTTTGGGTGAACAATTATAATTGAAATACATTGCGATGGTTCATCAGCTGATTCTGGATACAGAAAAGCAAAGATTTATGTAGAAGAGAGATTTCAATTGGTTTCAAAGTTCCTTCTACCTGATGAAGTGGCATTGAAGTTGATTGAATTCCTCTTCTTTTGAATTTTTTAAATTTCACGGGATTTTTGAATTGGGGTATGCTTGTTTAGTTGTTTTGGTTTTCACAATTTTAAAAATTCTTTGTTTCATTTATAGGATTATTTGAGATTTATTGATTGTAAATTTCAATTTTTGTCTTTGTGAAGAAGTTGTTCTAAATTTCTTACTTTATGTCTATATATATGTAGTTGCTCCAAAAGTATTCGATCTTCGTTTGATTATCTAAACAATGCGTCATTAAAGAATATGAAACAATGAATTACAAATTTTATTTTTGCAGTGTGAAAATGACAGAATGAAGATATGCCTCTGTTTTAGCTTTATTAATATTAGTTTATTTTCTCAAGTTTAGTTAAATATCAGTTTATTTATTTTGCACATTTCCAAAGAAATTAAATGAATTTATACTACTCTATGGTAGAATTTATACTACTCTATGGTCTAAAGCAAAAACATTTTAGATGCCATAGCATGAGTCAAAAAGTATTCGATTTTTTTCTGAAATTGGAACAAAAAAAAAAAGTACCTATGTTGTAATTAATGTTTTGTAGAATGCCCTTTAGACTTAATAATGGTTTTCAGTCTAAATGCTTAGAGCTAGTTTTTTAGTGTAATCATTTTATATTTTATAACATTTTCTGAGACATTTTTAAATTTCACGCTTAAAATTTAATGAAATGAGTATGATTCAAGCACAAAAATTTCAAATAACCTTAAGGCAATACACTTAGAACATTAAGAATGTCTTCAAGTGTTAATTTAAACTTTGTAACACTTCAAACAACCTATGAATAGCCAGAGTTGAATAAGTCAGTTACAAGACAGTCACTTTTATCCCAATCAAATTTCAAATTTTTTTTTTTTTCCAAATATGACTGCATTTAATGACTAGTATAGACCTTGATGAATGCTCAATAAGAAAAGGTTAGCAATAAATAATCAAAATTATCTTTTTATGTCATTTTAAGGACATTGATTAGTAAAGTCGAATACTTTTATGACAAACTGTATATTTAGACTCTGACTTAATCTAAATCCTACATGTTTGCTTTTCATCAGCTTGACCTATCACGTAACTTCAGGATATTATTGTATACTAAATGTAATTTCATCTCAAATAATATTTTTACTCATTTTTTATAGCTTCAGCCAGATCTGAGGGAACTCCATGACACTATGTGCAGGCTTACATTGGTACCTGCAGATTTTGAGGGAAAACAGAAATTACATGAATGGTAACATTATTTCATACAAGTTTAATGTCCATCTCTCTCTGTCTTTATTTAATTGAAGAGAATTTATAAAATTTAGGAAAATTATGTCAGTGTAGAAATAATAAAAAATATTGAAATATGAAATAACTTCAAGTGTTTATTAAATTTTTAGATACAAAGGGACATAATTAATTAAAAATTTTTGTTGGTACCCAATATGTAAAACAGGCATCTAAAAAAGGGGAAATATGTAAAAAAATCACTGAAGTAATTTTGTAAATGTTTCTTATATTTACAGTACTTTTGTGGATAATTAAAGCTTTATTATTAATTTATCATAAGTTTTTTTTAATGTATGTAAATGACAGCAGTTATTGTTGACCTTTTTATATATGATTGGATTGCTTGAAGCAGAATCACCTCTTTCTGAATTGTGATACAGAATCGATGACAATTCTCTATATTTCATGTGTCACTATCAGTCACTAAAGAAATTTTCCAGCAATGTAAAGTAATTTTGCATTTAATCTGTTCATTAGTAGTAACAACTGTTATGAACATTTATGTAAGGATCTGTTGATATAAATACTGATCATATTCTGGATATGAATCCTGAACCTATCAGTATGAATGCTGATATGACTGACATTTATATAAATCCAGGGATACTAATACTGAGTATGTTGACTATCAATGAGAGTAGATGGCATCTCTTTGAGGATCTGAAAGCTGCATGTTTGAGATATGAATCTTGACCTATTCATATGAACACTGAAATGACCGTCTAATACTGAATAAAATCAACATCTATGGATATAAATGCCAATTGTAACTCATGATGAGCTTTAGGGGGTTCGCTGAGCCTTTGTTAAATATCTCTCTTAATATGTGAGGCTCTTGTTCTTTTTGTTCAATTTTGATGTATTTCAAGAGAAGCATATGTTGGGTATCATAATTATATTTAACAAACATTAAATTTCATATTAGCATGATTGTAAATGATTTCGGGATTTCCTTGAGATGTCTTTAAAAACTGGATTTTCTTGAGATGGCTTTAAAGACTGCATATGAAATTCCCAATAGTGCAAAGAAAGCGTTAGTCGTTATGGAGACCATAGCAATTAATAGCGCTGAAGCTGAATGAGCTTTCCTGAAATGGGAAACCTTTAAAAAAATTATGTCCAAAACCTGAAAAATCATTACTTGGTTATAGAATCTTCTATGTAAGATCAACTGAAGATGAAAGAAGAAAATAATTGCACACAGCTTCTAGCATAAGTCATCCCACATAATTAAATTTATGTAACTTCTATGGTATTTTGTGATTTTTTTAATTTAATTTATTTTTTATTTTAAAATAGTTCCTTATTCATACATAATTATTTGCATTTTTTATTTTTGTAAAAGTAAAATATTTAATGAGAATTTGATATTTTGTTTCATAAGATAGCATGCAAGCTCTTTATTAAAATATTCATAACTTACCACTGGTTATAACTGATATTTATTTAATGAGGAATGGGTATTAATTATGATCTGTCTGTGATTTAATGCTCAAAATGATACATTTTCAAATTAATGTGAGAAAAAACCACTTTGCAACCACATGAAAAAACTAATTATTTGTGTTTTGTGATTGCATTACATTTGTTACATTCTGTATATGGCATAATTTATGCATGGTTGACTGTTGTGAATGGTGGAACTGTACTCATGATCAGCTACACAACAGCTGGTTGAAAAGTTAATTTCAACCATTTTGATTACATTGACTATCACTAGATGAATCAATTACTAAATCTATTAAATTTTATGTATTTTAAATGGATGAAAAAATTAACAAAAGTAATAATACTAAAAAAGTGCATTTCATTTTCTGTGTGCACGTTTATGCTTCAGATATTACTTGTTATAAGACAACAGAGAATTTCATCTTCATACAATAGTATGTATAATACTGATCTTTTATTTCTGTAAGTCACATGTTTGCTTTCTAAAAGTCTGTATATACCAAGTGCATCAAGATATTTTGTTGTAGAACTCTGTGGAATATTTTTATTATTTTTTGTGTTCTTATCATGGTCTTTAGTTCTGTGTTGCAAAAAAAAGCTGTTGGAGAAATATTTAGGTACTTGAAATACTTACATAAATTTAATACAGTACAAAAACTTAAATTTGGACGTCTAGTATCGAGAATGATATAAAATTCAGATTAGCAGACCACCAGCAACCTTTTTTTAAAAAAAATTTTCTAATATGTATTATGCATGCATACTTGATTTTTTTTTTCATAAAACATGTGGAGAGTTCTGATTCATAAATTCACTTCGGCACTAAATACTGAGCTGATCCAGAAAGTAAGTACTGTTTGTGCATATCTCCCTCGTATCTGACTGTACAAAGTTTGCACATGGGTAGTTATACATTGTTCGACTCAAGAACGAATTAGCCTAGTTATTTTTTTGTATTAATGGTTGAAATCATTGTTTATTGGCTATCATGTTTAAAACAATTGATTGACCCACCAGTTGTGAAATAAGAGCCGTTAACAAATTTTTGAATGAGAAAAATGTTCGATCCTGTGAAATTTATTGTCAGATAAGTGAAACTTATGGAGAGAATGTGATGAGTGAAGGTATGGTGTGAAAGTAGGTTAGGATGTTTAATGAAAGAAGGGAAAATGTCCACGATGAGGACTGCAGTGGAGGCCTGAGGTACTTGTAGTGGACCCTACGTTGATTACTGAAGAATTGGTGCACTGTATCAACGAAAAAATTCTTTCTAATTGGTGACTCATGATTTCTGATTTGTCAATGTATTTGCAAAACATTTCATGATCTTTATTACACAAAACTGTGACCGAGCATTTTTACAAAAACTGTGTTTGCGGTGGGTACCCAAAATTCTAATGGACATTTAAAAATATGCATGGGAGCAACCTTGGAGTTTTTGCAGCATTATGTGACATAAAGAAATAATTTTTTTAAAAGGATTGTCACAGGTAATGAAATATGGATTTATAACAAGACATCTGAAATGAAACATCAGTCATTGGAATGGCAGCATTCTGGTTCCAGAAAATCTAAGAAAGCATAGTCATATCTTGTAGAAAAATCATATGCACAATGTTTTGGGACTGTGAAGGAATTTTGTTAGTGGACTTGATGGAACAAGGCACAAGTCAATGCTACAGCTTACTGTGAGACACCAAAGAAGTTACAGCCCACCATATAAAACAAAAGGCACGAACTTCTCGTATTGTGTTTGTGCATCCCAATGCATAGTTGCATACAGCATGCATAACGACAATGGCTCCTTTTGCTGGTAACAATTCTGTCATCCTCCTTATAGTACGGACATAGCTCCAACTGACTTCTATTTGTTTTTTGATCTCAAGTAATTTCTTGTCGGTCAGCACTTTGCAAGTGATGATGAGATCAAGAACCAAAACTGGTTTAGGTCACAGGTGGCCAAATTGTATCAAGCGGGTATATTGCAATTAGTGCCATGATATGTCAAAAGTAGTTTAAGGTATGTAGATGTTTCTGTAATAAAACACAAATGAAAATAAATCTTTTTTAATACCAAAACGCTACTTGCTTTCTTAATGAGCTTTGTAAAACATCTCCATATTGAAGAAATAATCATTTATTTATTAGCATAAATCTGTATAATCAATAAGTTAGCTTCATAGCTGCCTGTTTGCTTGCTGTATTCTCAAACTGAAGCATTCTACATTAACATATTGTTAATTTTACGCCTACTAATAACTTACATCCCTGACACCTTGGGGAGTCATTATTTATTATATTTGCTTTCACCACCATGACTTTCAGTACATGGCAGCTTGAAAAATGACTCGTGTAGTGATATCCAAAACTTTTTTTTAATATTGGTAATTGAATACCAAAGAGTATGGTTACCTTTTATCTTGACATTACGCTTAGCAGTGATTACAAATTTCAGCTACCTGTCCTGTTAAATGTGATGGCGAGGAGAAATTTAACGGTAATTTCTTTCAGTATGCAAAAAATGAATTTTGTAAATGATACTCATAGGCTAAAAGATTACATTTAGTGCTTTCTGAATTATGAATAACATAGTTACTATCCAGATAAGCCTAGAACCGACGCCAGAGATGATACGGCCACAACTTGTGGTAGAGTTTGGAGGGTAAAATTGTCAGAATTTAGAGAAGCACTAAGGAACAAAATTCAGGGATGCAAATCTTTAACATAATGGTAGTTATTGGAATGCAAAATTTAGAGACAGCAAGATTTTTAGAATTTAGGACCGGCAGAGAGTGCATCAGGCCGTGAAATGTCTAGCACCGGCCAGTCTCATGACACATCACCAATAGTGTAAAGTGGACACTATCTAAATATTGAACTAAGTTAAAATGAAAGAGATGCAGCATGATCTACAGAGTGAAAATATGTTTTGATGTCCATTAAGCAAAAAGTGGAATTGCAAAATGTGGAAGTATAAAGGTATATCTGTCTCAAAATTATGTGAGGAGTATGGCATTCGATAGTTTATATGACAAAAAAAGGAGCAGAAAAAATGGTAAAAGGTACTTTTTGAGGATTCCAATACTTTACTTGCAATGAATAACAGAAAAATCTTTTGTTTGCTGATTGAACGGATGAAACAGCATCATAATGAAGGCATTCAATTGATAGATCTGATTGCAAATGGCTCAAGCTAAAATATTTCTTGATTAAATGAACCTAAACACTGAATGCACATATTCAACAGGTTGGTTAGCCAAATTGCCATGGTATAAGGCAGTTAAAAATTTCAAGTGAAAAAGCTGAATTCAGGTGATGCAGCTGAACTATCTGCTGACAAATTCAGTGAATTTATTAATAGTGAAAAATAATATATAGATTGCAGATAAATTCATTGAACTCATTAATAGTGAAAACGCTTCTCCAGAACAAATGTACAATGCTGAAACTGCTCTTTTCTGGCAATCTTTGCCCATATCTTGGCAGCCTCTGCCGAAAAGGCTCCTACCAGTCTCAAAGATTTCAAAGCAAAACTAACAATTTTAACATGCAAATGCTGCAGGAGAGAGGTGGTTGAAAATGAAAAAATTTCAATTCACAATTTAGTCAGAATTCTCGACACAATTAAAAGATTTGAGCAATGGAACTTTATAATTGAACTAGAAACTGTCTTTCTATAGAATTAAAGGGAAAGTATTAGCATAAGAAATGAAGCAATCTAAATAACTTATACTGAAAGAAATGTTCAGTAAAGCAAGCAAATAAATATTGAGCTCTTTTTGTAGATTTTGATTCCCTTAAGATCATAAATGCTTCATTATTTCATAAACTACTCTTCCATTTAATTTATAATTTTTACATGTCATCTTAGGTTTGAATTGATGATCTAATCGAGAAAAATCCCAAATTCGGAATCACTGAAGTCCTGAAAAGTCTGGATCTCGGACTTTGTACTGTTTTGTATGAAAAAGAGAATTTTTTTCATTTCTCATATAACACAAGAGAATTAATTAAAAATTTCTTGTGAAAAAAAAATTAGATTTTGAATTTTATTCTTTTTAAACAGTAATTTGAAATGATAAGTGAAAATGAGCATTAATTACTACTCGTATAAAAACAAGAATGAATTATGTATTTTGTTTTAACAGTTATGTAACTAAATGTTTTATGCTTTGTTATGTATATGGAAATTCTAATTTTGATATGTTTGCATTTTGAAGAGTACTGCAAAGTAAGTATAAAATTTAAAGCTATTAGAATGGCAGATATTTGCATCATTTTAAATTTCTACTAAATAAAAACTTTGGAAGATGATTTATTTACTGTAGCATTTTGATGTTTAAATGCCAAAATATACATGAAAATAAATTTTCATATGAATATAACCAACAAATAAATAAATACACATATTATTTTATATTGGAAAGTTTCAATGACATTATTTTCTACTTATAAAGTCCAGTTTGATTTTGAATAGTGTTAAAAAGTGATACGAAATTTAACTATATTAGAACAGACATTTGTGTCATTGTGGATACTTGATATGTATTATTTTCTATAGGAACACATTGATGGCATTATTTTGTAGCTGTCTGTTCCACGTAAAAGTGTTTGAATTGATAATAATTGCACTCAGTGTAGGAACTTCTTAAACTGAAGTTCATTATAGAGGTTACAATAAATGAATGGATAATACAGAAAGAATCATAGGAAATAAAATTTTCCTATTTAATTTTATGTTACGAATGAATAAATGAAGTGTAGTAAAAGTAAGTAAAATAATGTCAACTCTGAAGATTAAAAGTAGACAAAATTCAGTTACAGATTGCTTTTATTTTAGTAAAAAACATTATTAATTTCAAGAGAACTTGATACTGACCTGTCTTCTTAAGAAAGCAAAATATTCTGCATTTCTTACATTAGTTATATATAATATTTGATTTTTTTAAGTTTATATTTGTTAGTTTCTTGAACTAAATAAAATTGCTATATAAAACTTTTATTTCTTCTTTTGTTAAATATAGAATCCTTGAGATAAGACCCCTTTTTTTTATTTCACTTGAGTAAATTAATATGTCAGATACAGATGATTTTAATAAGGCTTATTATGCTATTGTGTTATACATGCATCATAGATTTTTACGTTCTTATGCTAGCTTAAAAGGAAATTAATCAATCAATAAAAAAACATGACAGAAAAATTGTACTTGAATACATTGTTCTTTCTCCTTGGATTGTTCTGATATTTGCTAAAGCAATGAACTTATTTTCAGGTTGCAAACTATGTCTGGAATGGCTGCATCTGATGAATTAACTGAAAGTCAAGTGCGGCAGTTTATATTTGATTTGGAATCTGCATATAGTAGCTTTAATCGATTGTTGCACGAATCTTGAAGCTGATGGAAAACTTTCTTATATTTGCTCTAATTTTCATAATACTTGTATATATGCATATGTATATTAGATACAGTCAAGTATGAGGCAAGAAGTTTGCTATAACTAGAGCCTTTGTTAACAAAAAAAAGAAGTAATACTCCATAAAAATATCATTTAAAAATTGGAAAAATAAAAGAGTATTTTTTGGAAGATTTATTTCACATCACATTTTCCCTCAAGGATATTTCTGGTACAATTTAGTCCCAATTTAATGACCATTTTCAGCCCAAAACATAAAGTTGATGGGAAATTAAACTTTGTTTGAATTTTTTTATATTATATATTTGTGCTTAAAACATAAAAGCACTTGATAATTGGTAAGTGCCCCTCCCCAGGAAAAAATATTTGGTACTGTGTGATTATTCACAAACCTAGTTTCAACATTTGATTGAACTGCCTTTTTTTTAAATGAATTTTTGAGTTTACATGTGACAAAAACTAACGTGTGCCTACACATACGATTCACATATTTGAGAATACCTGCATTTACCCTCTTTATATTGAGTTGAACAATATTGGACGGTTGTAAAAATATAAGTATTGGAAATATATATTTTTGTTCCCCCTCATATAAAATGCCTATATTATTTATGAACAGAATAGCACTTATAAGATGTGAAGATAGCCAAACTTTTTTTTTTTAAATATATAATGTCACAAATGAGTTGGAGACTTTTTGTAGGGCTGAATATAATGAGAAAATACCAAGTATTTTATTATGAATATCATGTTCAAAGTTGTATTAAAACAGTTTCTTTATTCAACAATAATTTTCAGTGTTTCCGTGGCAGTCTTTAATCCTTTCACTCTGAGCATATCATATACGGTATGCTTTAGTTTTCCGTTATTGATACAATGTGTGAAATGTGGCAAGTGTTATTGGCAGCCCACTGTATCATATTTGATGTATTAAAACAATGTTTATTAAAAAATTGAAATGTGAGTAAATGATGTTGAAGTGTTATGAAATTGTATTGAATGGAATGTCTCGAGTGCTGTTGTATGTATTATTTTTTATAATTTTCAAATAAGGTTTCTACTTTATATAATTTATAATGTATCAAACTGGTAATTTTTATAATGTAATTCATAAGAGAAATTGCTTAATGATATGTTAGATACTTGGCTACAGAATCAGAGCTTTTATACTTATTTTTACTAAAATCATTATTAATTGGCATGAATTTAATTATTCTGTATTGAGTTATATATTATGCAGTGTTAAAAATCTTTTATTAATTATAATAACAGTTATAATTAATAAAAGATTTATTAATTAATAAATATTTTATTAAAGATTTTATTAATAAAATCTTTTATTAATTATAATAACAGTGCACATATTTGTGAAAATTATTAGTTAACATGGGTAAATATACTATTATAAATCATGTACCATATTTACTTGAAAATAAGAATTTGTGGAATATTAAGAAATAAAAATTTAAGTGAATGTTTGATTGAGAGCATGATTCTGATTAGAATGAAAAGCAACTTATCTAATTAAGTACAATATTTTATTGTTGTATAGAGAGGGAAAGAAAAAAAAAAAGATACACTATTACCTATTTGTGTTCAGGTATGTCAGTAATCAGTATAGTGGTTATGGGATTAAATTGAAATTGCTGAGTTGGATTTGTTATTATAATTAGCAGTAGTTATGCAATTAACATTGCCTATTTAGTATTTAAACAAAGTAATTATTCTATATAGTCTGATAATTAAATTTTTTCACTCATTTTCCAGTTTCATTTATTAAAATATTCAATTACAGACCTTATGAAATTTTAGAATAAAATTATAACCAAAAAAGGAGCTCTTACATTTAGGTAAATGTGGTTATATTAGATGTATTAGAAATTAAATTAATTGAAGATTTCATTAAAAAAAATAAGAAAACTTATTGTAAACAGTGATTATTCCATATTGAGGTACATAACATGTAGCAATAAAGGTATCTTTTATTACAATGTTGGTGTAAATGTGTATAAAATTATCATTTAGATATAAATCACAGCTTTGTTAAAAATTATTACGATTAGAGTTGCCAAAAAATAAAGATATAAATTGTTAAAAATAATATTTTTTGATTTTAAATTGTTCAAATAGTTAAGCAATCTGTGGCTTCAGTTTGAAAGATGAATTAAAAATCTTGTTTTATGTCAAATAAAATTCCTCTTAGGATTTCCAATTTGCCAGATGCTGCATACATGGTAAGTACTCTAGTAGTGTAATGGAGAATGGAAATTATATCAAATTATAGCCAGACATTGTTATGCTATACCACACATCTCAAGCATCGTAGAATAAGCTGAAGTACAGATGGATTTTTAATTAAATAAACATTTCTTTTAAAGATATTCCCATTTTTAAATCCTTTAAGAATGGAATTGTTAAGCATTGGAGCTGTGTATCAGAATCAGTAAAATTCACAGACTTAATAAGAATAAAGATTTTTTTTACATCTGAAAAAATTTCAATTTGTTATATGAAAAAAGTTGAATTTGTTGTGTCTTTCATTCTGTATATATGAACAGATTTTTTAACACATGGAAGTTCCTTATCCATATGAAAATTACTTAACCTGTGTACTTGAAGTTTGTGTGAAACTGAAAGTGGTAAAATTTACATAAATATGTAATAAATGAACATGCCAAAAAACTAAATTTTAAAGGAACAAGAATCTGCATAACATAAGATAATTTTCAAACAAGAATTCATGTAACAAAAGTAAATTTATTGACAAATGTTGGCAAAATATGAATACATTTACAGCATGGAATTGGTGTAATGCAAGTTAATTTGTAGACAAAAATCAGCACATCACAAATAAATTTGCTGACATGAATTGGTGTAATGTGAGTAAATTTGCAATGATGTAGAATGCCTTCAAGAGAACCTGTTCAGAAGAAAGAAACTTGTAAATCCTTTTATTACCCATTATTGCTAGCCGTGCAGCTAAAATTATCAAAAAATCATGTTTCATTCTTGGATAAGATTTTCCATACATAAAAGTCTTTTGGTTTCTGTTAATCAGCCCAATTATAACCCTTCTTTAGTGTAAGCTTTTTAAAAATTTGTTTGTTACTTGCTTCTTGTTTACTTTTTAGTCAAAGATGTTACAAAAGTAGGAGTTCTCAACCGGGGTGGGGAGTGATCAACCTTTTCTTTACCTGTTATGTATTTAGTTTATAAATATAAAAAACTACTTTTATTCAAGTTAAGTATTTATCAACTTTTTCGATACTTTTTCTTTTTTACTTTATAAAACACATTAAAAATCATTTACTCACATCTAAATTTAAATAAATGTATGTGTATTTTTCGAGTTTTGAAAAGGAATGACCATCTAACACTGGTAAAAGGCATGGAGCAAAAAAGATTGAGAACCACTGTGCTAGTTTCATTTTCTGTCATTTAACTCAAACATATTTGAATTTCTGTTTGTTGTTCTGATAAAGGTGTCATCTTTTCTTTTAGAATTTTAACTTCTGTAGCTGAGAAGGTTCTATTCAATCTTCAGAACTGCAGCACTAAAACATGAAACCTAAATTTTTATATTTTCAACCAACCCCTATACATATTTAAGAAAATTCTGCAATCATTATTAAAAAAAAATCGACTCCTGTATGATAAAAACTGATTAAAGTCGGGAATCATATTTAGGAGCTATATACATATTGAACAGCGAAACATTTGTTAGTCTATGTAAGAATAAATAAAATATCAGCTTAAATGAGGTTTCTGATGTAAAGATATTAAGAGCAGATAATTGGGAAAAGTATTAAAAGATTTAATTTTTTTTCAAAATGAAGATCTTAATAGAATTTATGTTTTAGGAATAAAACACTGGCAGGCTTCAGTAATAGCATGCAGCCAACTTATAATAGAATTTGCATTAATTAAAAATTAAAAAAATATTTGTGGTTTAATTAATTTTTGTACAGATACCTGATTATGAGACTAAAGTAATAAAACTTCATAAAAATATTAATAACAGATTTTTAATATTTGAAAACTTCTTAATTACTTGTGTGAAAACTTCAGGCATACTAAATGCAATAAAATTATAAATAAATCACAAAAATATATGATTTAATGGCATTTAAGAGAAAAAATCAACCTTGATCTACTCTAATTTATTTATTATAGCATTAGTTATTAACTGACCCTTCAATGCAAACTGAATGTGATGCCAAAAATCAGAAATTTTGAAATTGAATATTTTGGTCAATTTTTGTTGTACAAGAGTCAAGCCTTTTATGTTTTAGTTTTTATAACAAATTCAAAATTTTCCTAAGTATAGGGAGCAGAGGAAGGATCTAAGACTTTTTCACTGCTCTTTCGCCATGAAAGGTTGTTTATAATATATATAATTATTTACAAATATGGGACATAAAGAAATTACACATAGTTAGAAAATTATGTCAGTATCAAACGGAACAAATTTATATCATTTCATAATTATAGGGTAAACCTCTGATATAACAGAAGTCATTTCTAAAATCATGCAGATATGATATTTACATAATGCATCAAAATTTCTTAAAATTTTAATCAGCTAGTTTAAAATATGACTCGTGCAAGAAGAAAGTTCACATTTTTATGAAATCTAAATTGAAAATGGAATTACTTTGGAATCTTGTTAGCACATTACTCTCTTAAAATTAATTCATATATAAATAGATATACTGATAAGTTAACTTTTATGTCATGCATAATGATATATTTGTACAAAAACATTATATATATTATTCAAAACTTTTAATACGAGGAACCAGATTGTTTTAATTTCGGCAAGTTAACAAAACAATCTGTTTCTTTAAATGGCAAAAGTTTAGAAAGATGTTTCACCATAATTTTGGTTACACAGCAAATTTCTGCATGTGATTTGTTTTTAAAATACTTGCAAAAAATCAAGAATGTAAAAAAAAAAA
>KK114439.1:14268-38021 GCA_000611955.2 Stegodyphus mimosarum
AAAAGAAAGATAAAAAAAAAAAAAAAATTTTTTTTTTTCAATTTTATAAAGACAATAAATACTCTTCAAATATTACCTTCAAAATAGTTGGTTTACTTTGAATTATCAAAATAATGTAATCTTTACTATGACTGCTATATTATATTATGTTAAATTGTAATATTGTGGTTTTATTTTAATATTGTATATTATTTTTATAATTATATTTCCTCTTAATTCTAAGTGCTTTTAGTTACTGATTTTTTAATATAACTAAATACTGCATATCATTAATGAATTTAATTTTTATATATGTTAGTAATTCTAGAAGCTGTGCAACAAAAGCTTTCTTTTCAAATTTAAGACAGCCAGAAATAAGTAAACAAAATAGATATAACATAGGCATGATAGAAAGTCTATGTCTCTTATAGACAGCATATATGCAGCAGAGGGAACTTCAAGTATTGAAGAATTATCTTCTAGCCTTGTGAAAGAAAACAACAGTCAGAAGAAGGGTTACAAGACCCTTTTATTCAAACTCAACAATTACCCAACTTGGTTTTACACAAGCCAAGCACTTCTGCCTTAACAGAAAAATGTAATGTTGAACAAAATTGAAATGTGGTAGATTAGTCTAACAGCACAGGATAATTTAACATGCAGGCAAGGCTCTGGTTTGTAGAAAACCAGTGAGATAAAGCCAAATGGTTAGAAGCACTCAACACCACTAAATCAAGTCGCTAATAATCACAGCACAACGTGGCCTGAAACAAGCAGACATGCTCTAAAACTAATTCCCAAAATTGTTGCTTAAATAGCATTTTTTCTTACCTTTATCCGAATAAATGCTCGCTATCTCATTTACATTCTGGCATGAAAAGAGAGTAATAGGAAAGTCTTTGAATGCAAATATTAACTATTAATTAAAAATAAATAGATTAACCTCACAATGTAAAGCAAAATATTTCTTGATGCGAAATATCATGATGGCAAAATGGCAGCGGCAAATACTTTCATTCCCTGGAGGAATGTAAAAAAAGTAAATTTTCATAAAATTGATTCCTTTAAATATAGAAATGCTTATACATGATTCTTTACAACATTTAAAACATTTTTGGAACTGGAAGTATATGTCTACGACTAACAGCTGTGAAAATAAAGGTTGGGTAAGGACTTCTATGGACACATTGTATATATATTTATAGAATATTATTAAGATTTCAAGTGCCTGTCTAATACATATTTTTTTTTTTGTTTTAACTATACTTGTCTTTTCTGTTAATTCATCAGCCGCTAACTTTTTTAAAGGTAGCATTTTTATTCAGTAAGCAGCAGCAATTCAGCAATTGAATTATTTGCCTCTTGTCCACAACTTTGATAACTAGCTCAGCACATGAATTTCAAAATTCTTTAAAATTAATACACATATAAAGTAATTAAAAACAAAGTTGAAATTACTGATTGTTAACAAAAAGTGTGATTTCTGTTTCAAATTCTATTTAAAAAATTTAACTGTTTTTTCTAACAATGTGCACCACATGCATCCTGTGAATCCCAGTTTGGCCATGTCTAGCATAAACCATTCATACTGTATAGGTATGTATATTTGTTTCGGTTTTTCTTAGCCTACTATATCTATGAGGTTAGGAAAAAACACCTGATAGTTTTCAAAATGAAAAATACTTCATAATGTGACATTAATGGTGTAATAATTTACAATGAAAGGGTACAAAGAATAGATACAAAGTAGATATTATTTTCTGTAAAAAATTTAACATCTTAGGAACTGTATTTTTCAACTAATATTCAAGAGTCTGCACATACATACTTAACAATACCCACTATATTAAATTTTGAAATATTTGTAATTTTTTGCATTTTGTATTATTTGAGATCATTCAAAGAATCTTCTTCTCAAATTGTAAAATGTAATGTTAACGAAATTCTTCGCAAAACTTCAGTATTCATATATTCTCCAGTATTGCACCACTATGAAACACTTTCTGAATATCTATTCCGAACTTTATTTGAAAACATTCGGAATAAATAAAATAATCATCTTTATAAACTTTATTTGAAAAAGTAACTCGGTGGTAGTAACATGGTCAAGCAGACACCAGGACTCTCTGACAAACTAAATTCCATGGCTAGAGCTATTATGTGAAATAACACTGACCAATTATGTTACAAATTTCCATTTCAAAATTGTCATATTTTTAAGCCCAACCCTACATGTACATACCCAGGATAAGTAATAACTTACCTTAGATAAAATACAGCAGAGGAGAAACCCGATTCCTTTTTCAATTGTTAATTCTGCTGTCAGTCTTCGACTTAAAGTAAAAATCACAGTTTTTGCAATTATATGTACACATATATGTCATATTTTCAGTAGATAGACAGTGGAAATGATGAAGCTTAGCAATCAGGTCACATCAGAGTCAAGGTGTGGTTGTTGCAAAGTAGAAGGCAGCAGAATTGAAGACACAGAAGAGTTTCACTTTAAAAACTCCATCTTTATTCACTTAAAATGGCAGATCATTTTCTTTTAGATGAAGACCTCCAGATTACATATCTAATAATGATTTAAATGGAAATAATATTAAATTTAGACTTTTGACGTCATAATATTTTTAGCAAAGGAAACATGACAGAGTACCGAAGGGTTTTATGGTAGCAATGTGACGAAGCAGTCTGACTAAAAATGGCATGTACAGCTATTTATAGTGGCAGTTACATAACATGCCAGAGTGCTCTTGAAAGTACTGGTCTAGGGAGAAGACCCTGAAATTGCAGAAAGTTAATTAGAGGTTGCCTGTTCGCGTAGAGCAAAGGAATCGTATTTTTTTATATTTTACATATATATATATATAAATCAAAAATAAAAGTTGGAACAAAAACTAATACAATTATTAAATAATCAAAAGGAATAAAAGAAAGAATGCTTACTTGCTATGGTTTAGAGAGGGTATGTTACATAGCATATATTTCTGTTTAGCTGAAGTAACTAGGTTTTCAATGGAATAAAAATTATAATAAATGTTTTTCAATAACTCATACAGACAATAAAAAATTTCCATATGCAGGATGACATAATGAGTTTTTTAACCCTCTCAGCGTTATGGCCGGATTTTTCTGTATAGAAGGCTGCCTTCTATATTCCTTACACATGAAAATTTCTGCTATTTTTTAATATATCTGATTTTGGTTTGGATTTATATTGGAAGAAAACAAATCAAGGAACAAAATGAAAGAGTGATTTTTGAATTAAAATCAAGAAAATAACATTTGTTCATGACATTTTGAGGAACTTTGAAATTTCAAGGCTAAACCCGTAACGCTCGGAGGGTTAATGTAATAAAGCTTATGTTACTCAAGCAATAAAGATACTACAATAAATTTACCTGTTTAAGATAATAAGTTTCCTTTCTTCTCGTAGTTCAGCTTTTCTGTGTAATAAGTCATTATGCTAACTTTTGTATGTTGATCTTTAATCTAGATAATTTAGTAAACCATTTTTAAAACTGGCTGTAAACTTTACAAAACAGTATTTTATGATATAACATGATTTTTTACATTAAGATTCATACCTGCAATACAACTGAAAAGGTACATAATTTAAAATAAATATCTAAGTAATCAATTTTAACATAGCAAATGATTAGCAATATTTAGAATAAAATCTTAGCAAGAAATAGAATTTTAAAAGTGTTTGTCATTTATTTCGTGATTCAATCCTACCCTAAAATATGACTTCCTTAGATCTCATACCAATCAACCCTTATATTAATGCTCAGTTGTAACCAGAACTTAGATCTGGTAATTTTGCATTTCTAACAAATCTTTATGTACTTGTCATGCTTGTTTTATATGGTACTTTATGTAGCAGCCCCTAAAACATTTGATTTTAAAGATTTAACTCTGCATGTATTAGAGGTCACATACGTTATACCCATAATTTTGTCAACATGCTTTGAAAAATAATTTAATAAGGAAATAAAAGAGCTGCAAGACTAGCATCCAATTTTATTGTCAAATATTTTTTTAAAAAGTGGTTAAATTCTACATAGATCATATAACATGAAATTTACAAAACAGCTTTAAATCTCTTTTATGCCACACATTTACTTTCATGAGATGAAAGCAAGTCTTTTCAAAATACAATTTTCTGCATGCTAAATATATTGGTAATGTCAAATTTCACATTTAATTGCTTATCAATGTCTGCAAAATAATTCCCCCAAAATGTTAGAATAAGAAAGTATAAAATAATATGAATTAAGCTTAAAGTACACAGTAATAACAGAAAAATTGTAGTTCATATTACATTAATTTTTATATATACAAACACTTCCCACCTTATAAACTTCTGCATATAAAAGCAGACTTATTCTAAAACAGTAAAACTTGTTTGAAGTTGAAAAGAATTCAGAGCCTCAGATTTTTTGAAAACCCACACCAAATTCTGAAAAGTTTGCTAAAGTAAAGTCTGCTGTTCACGATGCTGTACTGTGCTATCATTTTAGGTACAGCTTGAGTATAGGACCCCATTGGCGATTTTCAGCTTCGCGCACTTTTTAGATGGTATTTTTCTGGTAACCCAGTGAAGTCTAGAATACTCCATTTCGGCAACCCTGTTTGTATTTTTGCTAAATCTTACATATTGATGTATTCAACAAATTTCTAGAAATTGTAAGGGACATAAACTGGGCAGAGTATCTTTGTAAATTTACCATGATTTTGTAAACTTTACTAAATTTTCAGCATTTCTTTACTGTATTTTTAATGTAAACATGTATTCTGAACTCCTGTTTTGTTTTACAACTTAAAACTTGCATTTTCAATATTACTGCTTAAAATATGCCTCCATGTACTTGTGTATTTTCAAACTTTTCTTTTTTTTTTAATTTAAACATGCATTCTTAACTCCTATTTTCATGTTTTTAATTTAAACATGAATTCTGAACTCCTATTTTCAATTTTACAGCTTAAAATTTTTATTTTCAGTATGACTGCTAAAAACATACCTCCACTTATTTATTTATTTTCAGTTTTACTGTTTAGATATATATTCTAAATTTGTGTTTAAAATTTTTCTTGTTAAAATGTGCATTCTAACTTCTATTTTTCAATTTTAACTGCTTTTTTAAGGCTAAACTTGTATTTTCAATATTACTATTTATAATAATATGCCTCCACTTACTCATGTACCTTCAAATTTGCTGTTTAAACATATATTCTAAAATTTTTTCTGGTTAAAACGTACTTTCTAACTTGCGTTTCAAATTTTAACTGCTTTCCATGGCTTGGCGATATTTTTCGGTCGCCAAGCGAAAAAATCACCAATGGGGTCCTATACTCAAGCTGTTCCTCATTTTACAATGAAAGAAAAGAAAACCTACTCAGATAAGATTAGAGAATTATTTTTTTAAGAAAGACATTTCAGAAATCAGTGTTGCTGACTCATCTAGTATGCTAACTTTTTCCACATCTCATACAGCTTCCTCATCCCAAATATCCCTTTTACTTGCTTGCTTTGCCACAGGGCATGTCAAACAATGCTTCATTCTCAGCCATGTAAAAATATACTAACCTTATCCTTACATGCTTAACATATTACACAATAAAGTAATTTGGTATTTTTCTGTTATGCACCTGCCCCGCCTTTTGGTGTGTAGCAGGAGATGATTTATTGGCCATCGCCTGCCATGTGGTGTGTTTGTTTGTGTGTGCACATGTGGCTTTTTTTTTCTTCCATCTGTAAACTATTCTAATAACTAGAAATTATTTGCAATTAAAAAAAGTACTGACAGGTTTATTACAGAAACGTAATTCCTTATTTTAGTAATATATTGTATTTGAAGTTTAAAATGTATTATTTCTTTGTTTTAGTATTTTTAGTTGTCTATTTAACTGTATTTATAGTTCTTATCTCACAAAAATTGTTAGGAAATATGCATAGCGAACCTAGTAACATTTTATAAATAAATCCCTAGTATGATTGGCTGTTTAGAATGAAATTAGTTCACATGGCTGGAAGTGTACATATATTTCTCAAGCTCTCTCATTATTATCAAAGGTCTTAATACTTTACTTTATTAAGAAAAATTTTAATCACTTATAGAGAAATTATGGTACTTCCATATTATAGCAGCCCCCAAGATTGAATTGCTAATCAACTGATATATCTTGCCACATGTTCTTACACTTATGGTCGATTATCTATTAAATTTTTGGACCCGCTATAATAAGGAAGTACCGTAATTTTTCTATAACATACATGGGTATACTTTGATGATTTCTGTATTTCAACTGGTTATTAATAATTATAATTATCGAGTTTTAAGCCGTTTAAAAATTAATATTACATTGAGCATGAGATTTCATTCTACATCAATATTCAAAGCAAAGCTTAACAATTCACAGAAGAATACAAGCCAGTTAGTTTCTCTAAGAAAGTTCTTACTTCCCTTAGGCAGATACCCTTGGACACTTTGTTTACCTGATTACACGAACAAAGTAACATGACTCACATTTGAAGTTTTTACATTTACCTTAACTCAAAACAACAAATATAGATATGAGTCAAAATATTATCATATTTATATGCAATCTACTTCTGCACATATTTTACAAAACTGTGGTAATAGTCAAATTCAGTTAAGGACTATATCTGTGGATTTTTTACAGAACTATATACCACAGAAGATTTCAAAATTAAAATATTATGTATCTATAAATGACTTTTAATTTAAAAGACTACATATTGCATCAGCCTGTTATGTTCACGAAAAATGTCGAGTTTTTTTAAGAATGAATTACTACAGAAAAGAATAAATCCCGAAACTTTCATTTATTTAACTAATATAAGATTTGTAAAGATACTCAATAAAAATTCATTTCAAAATGCATTATATATACAGTAATTATCCTTCATTTTTAAGCATTTCAAATTCATAGCAGTATAGTTTATATATTGAGAAAACTGTGCACATAAATACATATGGAAAATAAATAATATTTACAATTACATTAACACTTCTTTTTTAACATTTGTGGCCAAAAAAATTATATCACAAAATTAGTTGAGAAATCTATAATATCAAAGTTAATTTTAAACTTTAAAAATGAGGCATACACACTTTTCCAGCAAACAGTTCAGAAATTACAGTTATCCACAATGCTAACACGAAAAATATGTAGGAAAGTCCAACTTGGTGGCTACTCGGTAACTGATATGCTTCTCCACCGATTTCTTCCATGGTGAAACCCATAGGAAAAATCACAGCAGCTAAACAAAACAGAACCATTGCCGAAAACCCGACCCATCTAGCATAAGGAACAACTTGTTCATTCCAGTGAGACAACATCAGTAAGCCCACTGTAGTGGACACGCAAATACAACCAATTATGATGCATATTAATGATAGCATCCATTCTGGTTGCAAACTTGGAGAAAAGCAAAGTTGTTGACGACCATAAATTGTCATACAATTTCGAAGAAGACCAAGTCTTGTATTACCTCCAACATCTGACACTATCCAATCGGGTAAAGTCAAACTAATTATGGCGAAAACATTAGCCGCTAGGAACAATGCTCCAGATATTACCGTCAGCCTGTCCATAGCTGGTTAATGTAAAAAATATTACATAAGTTACATTTCAACTCAAAAATCTCTGTTTAAAAGTTCACAACAGGATAAATACGATATTAACATTTACATGATCACATTCATATACTCATACACGAAGATCATAATATGTTTGAAAACATCCCATACGAAAGTTGAAGTTTTTATCATGATATGAGGAAGCGCATGGGAAGTATTAGTTTTGAAATGAGCATGGTAAAAACAATTTTACATGTATTTAAACAGAATGTAAGAATATGAATTACATATTAAAAAAATAAATATACACATATGACTAAGATATAGACCTATAGAAAGATAAAATTTAAGCGACATACGAAACGAGGATAAGACGCAATCGAAGGAAAGGGTTAAAAAAATTGCCGATCATAATCAGCATTTTATTCTGCAAAACAAATATTTTTCTGACATAACAAAAGAGGTATTGTATAACATGACAAAACAGATATTTTAATGGCATGAGTTATGCATTCACACCCTTTGAATTTATTAACTTTTCTAAAATATGGTTACTTTTATGAAGCTACTTGTGTAGTCACCCTTTAAATTTTTTGTTTATTATCTCAATCATTAAAATATATTGAACTTACATTATATTATTACTTACATTACAGATTAATTATATATTCTTTATGGAAATAAATAGTAAAGGAATAATGCATAAAACAATTTAATCAGCATTTTATAACATCACAGAACCAATTCGAGAATGGCTGCTATGTGAAAGGCTACTAACGATTGGGATATTGTTCGAAGGACAGCCTTGGTTGCGCCAACTTGGCTTCTTTAAAAGGGTATGGGCGAAATTTCATCATGCCAATGGAAGTAAATGCTACAGATAATCAAATACTACAGAATAAATACTGCAATAATAAATACTATATTAATAAATACTATATTAATAAATACTAATTACTATATTACAATAATAAATACTAATAATAAATACTGCAGATAATAAGTAATACTACATGTGGCGATCACGTGGTGCAGTGAAGCTTGGTTGGTTGCTTGCTCGTGCCGCCATCTATATTCGCCAGTGAGAAGTGCTGCGTCGCATGAGCGGGACTCAATCGTTGGTCAATTTACTCTGTTCGGAGTCGAATTCTTTACCGCTAGCCCAAAAGAGCTCCGTTGTGCTAGGTTCAAGAATTCTAACTCTTTCAAATTTGCGATCGTGGAGTTGTTCTGGAGATCGATCCGCCGCATACAGATAATCCCTTAGCAAGGGAAAAGTATTACAGCTGTCTCTTTAGAGGAAGTACACCATCGAATGACAACCATTGCCTGTCATACCACGATAAGCTGTTTCTCCCTTTTTGGCGTCCAGGCTGTTCTCCAAACAACATCCAACGAGTAACTGACAAATAGCGTTTCAAATTCATCTGCAACGTAAAATCAGGGAGCTCAGAATGTTTTTAAACTCAAAACATCGCTTTAAGGTGGTGAAGCGTACGTGTTTCTAGGATAATCCGTGCATGTATCGGGTTTTAATGAGAATTTTCCGCCACCGCAACAATAGTCGCGTTGGCGTGTTTAATCATATTTTGTCAAAGGAAAGAGACTTGCTTTAGAACACTGTGTTGTGAAATCTGTAAAAAAACATCGTTATCAGTAAGTACAAGATGTCTGAAATGAAAGGATTACGCTACCAGGTTAGAACCATCATTTACTTCCAGTTATGCTGTAAAAAGTCAGCTATAGAATGCCACCAAATCATGTGTACAGTTTCAGGCACTAATTTTGTATCATACGACACAGTGAAGGTTTGGACCAAAAATTCAAAAACAAGGACTAGGATATTCAAAAAGCAGAGCGGTTTGGCCGGTACACTGATATTGATGAGGCCCGCCTGCTAGAACATGTGAAAGAAGATCAGTATGTAACCACTCGAGAGCTTGCTAGGAGAGATGTTGATGCCATGTGCATTAGTTGCACTTGCATCACATAAATTTGACGTACAGGTTCAATCGTTGGGTGCTACATGAGCTGACTCAAGCAGATAAGGACGGACATGTTCGGGCCTGCATTAATCTGCTCTAATTTCAACCCAAGGATAAATTCTGGACCGGATCGTCACTTGTGATGAAAAGTGGATTTACTTCAACAAGAAAGGCCAAAAAGGGGGTTGGTCTGCGACCGGTTAGCACGTCGGCAGCTTCGCAAAGCGCAATTTGACTAATAAGAAGATCATGTTTTGTATATGGTGGGGTTGCCGCAGTATTTATCCACAAAGTATCTGGAAAAAGGTAACCCTCGACAGGTGTACAGCGAGATGATAGTCCGTGTTGACGCTGCTATAGAGGAAAAACGTCGAACTAAGCTTCGACGCAAAAAGGTAATATTCCATCAAGATAATACAAGACCACATGTGTCTGCATTCATTGACTGGACTCTGTACGGACTCGAATGAGATCTTTTGCCACACCCACCATATAGCCTTGATATCGATCCTTCGGACGTCTATCTTTTTTCACACCTGCAATTATATCTTGCTGGTGTTATCTTTCATGCTGCACAGGACGTCAGGAATGAGGTTGTTCTGTTTTTGGACTTAAGACCACTAAATTTGTGGGCCGAAGGCTTTGGAAAACTACCAAAACGTTTGCAAAAAATCATAGATGTAGGTAGTAATCACTATCCGCATTAAAGGTACTACTTTCATTTTTTTTTCTAACTTTATTAAGAACGCGTTTTGGCGGAAAACGTTCGTTATAACCAGATATAAAGGACAACATTAATAATATCAACAGAAATTTCTGTGATAAAGCCATTAATAATGTTAGTGTCAATTATTCTGAAAATTTTAGTATGTCAAATCATAAATACTAACTTTATGCTACTCACCTTCTACATCATCAGCCACAAATCTCTCATTGACTAGTACATAAGTTTTGGTAAATAATTGCATATTTTCATCTTATTTACTAATTTTGATGTCGGAATTATTATTCATTGCTTTTTCATTTGTACCCTTGTTCACTCTTAATTACCAAAGTAAAAATCTCAATATCTCTTTTGTATCTCCTCACTGTACCGCACTGTTACCAAAACATCTGTTGATACTAGGTGATTCAAATGTTAACTTTTAAAATTTGAAATTTTTTAATATTTAAATGCCAAACTAGAATTTTTAATAAAGGCGGGTGCACTTTTAAGCTCACTTCCCGATTTTCATAAGGCTATAGAGCAGCGGTTCACAACCTTTTGATTAACGCGTAATATATAAACAAAAATTGAAAAGCTTTAGTACCACCACTATATACTACAATGATTGGTTATCAGTTTCTCAATAGAAATGTTAAAAAAGAAACATATTTTGCCATCTGCACAACCTATTGGTAATTTGCATTAAATATACACACATTAATTAAATTAGAAATTGGTTATAGTTCAACCATCTCAAACGCAACCCTGGCTGGCATTCTGCCAAAACACATAGGCTCGTCCAAAAGGGGTGTCATTACTTGCTGCGACGTGAAAGGTCACGTAAAAGTCTTCTTTTCTCCGGAAAGAGATATGGTGGAAGGAAAGAAAGTCCCCCTTCCTTCACCCTATTTTGAGAATAATTCGGTCCGAATGGCGCATGCGTGTTTACGCTCATGGTCGAGGATAAGGCGGTCGAACTATACCATTTTAATTATCAAAATTTTAATTATAATACTTTACTTCTAAAATTTAGTGTGAAATTTGTACGTGTTTAAGGGAGATCAATTTCTTTATGTCTGGTCTTTTTTCACTTAGTTTTCAATGTAGGATCCACTTTTAATTTTGTTCTGTATTTATTTTTAAAATATAACTCGGAAGAAAATCTTCTTCACACAAATAGGTTGTGCAAAAAGGCAATGAAGATTTAATTGGTGTAATTGAAATGCCTTTAAATTTTTTTTTGGTTCAGCCAAAATTTAACAAGTGTGTTATTTCTAAAATCTTCAGTTAGATTTCGATCACAGGAAATTTCAATCAATTGCTCTTTTTCAATTGTTTCTGTTCTTGAGATAAAATTTCAGGTGCATTTCAACAATATGGATTTCTAATCCAATTTGCTTTTCGGGGATTGTTTTGGTTACTAAACCTTCACGATGAATGGAGCAGTGAGTAAATTTAGTTTCAGGTGCGACCTCCATCACTGCATATTGCAATGCACTTATTTCAAGGAATATTAGACTCAGAAATAAAATTGTCAATTAATTTGAAAATTGCATTTACAGTTGCTCTATCATGAAGAGATTCACAAAACAAATATTCTTCAGCAATTCGTTTGCCTTCTTCGAAACGTATGTAAACTAATAATTGAACAAAGTTGGTTATAATTAAGATACAATAACACGCCGAACAAATATTAATTTAGAAGTCAAATAACAAAAATCAGCGTTATATTTTCAAATTTTCACAGGACTAGTTTCCATGGTTTTACCGAACCATCATCCTCCGCTGCAAAAGCGGAAAAAACATCCTGTGAAAATTTGAAAATATAACGCTGATTTTTGTTGTTTGACTTCTAAATTAAAGTTGGTTATATCAGTACTTTCATCCAACTGCAATGCGAAAGATTTACTGATTAAGATTTAGATTAAGATTAAGATTTTTCAAAGTGTCTCTTTTATGGAATTTGCCATTTCATAAATTTTTCGACTTAGTGTATCATTTGATAACGGATTATTATTCAGTTCATTAGCCGCTTTTTTGTTGAATAATGATAAAACGATATCTTTAGTTGCTGGTAATATAAGTTTCTCTCCAATAGTGTGAGCCTGCCTAGTCTCGGCAATTCTTAGGCTTAATACGTAACTAGCTTCGAAAGCTTTTTCACTTGAAGTAACAAAACCTTTCATTGCTTGTTTACTAGTTTTGAACTTCGATAATTTCTTCTTAAAATATTCTTTAGATTTATTCTTTAAATTGGCATCAAGATGTCTTTTAAGAAACGATAGTTTTATACTTTGATTGGATAGCAGTTCACTGCAAATAACACACTGAGATTGAGGGTTCATTTCATCTTCATTCCAGGTAAACCCAAATGATAAATAACTTTCATTATATTTTTTATAAACAACTTTTCTTTTCAATATTATTAGTACAAGTAGATTGTCCTGGATCCATCACCTGTGAATCATCACTGGTGACAATGGTGGCGACAGAAAGTGTAGACATGATAATCACGATCAACTGTAAAGGAATGAATGAGATACTATTATCTTTTTATAGAAACTTATTTTTATTTTTTATTAGATACAGTATCCATTTCCATTAATCCTTTTAGAAACATCATTTTATGACAAATTTTGCTACGTCTATGGCTAAAAGATTATTTGTGAAAATAAAATGGATTATTTTGTTAATGTCTACGAGCGGCTATTGACCTTGAACAAAGTTCAGATCGCAAAAATTTATAAGTGATAGCGAAAGAACTTACACAGAATATTGCAGTATTTAATTTTTTGAATCTAATAGTTAAAAATGCTTTGCTTCTCTGCCTACCACCGGTTGAGATTCGTTGGTGTAGAGTGTTTCATACCCTGCTTAATTAATTAGTAATATTAATGAAAGTAAGACTTGAACAACTTGCCCTGCAGTAAGGGAGCCCGCACTTAGAAGCTGCCTTTTATAAAATTTAGCACACCAGTATGCGGAGGTTTACCCTTTATGAAGGTTTGTGCCTTTTTGAATAGCGAGCGACTTGCAAAAGGGGGCGAGGAAAGTTTTGACGGAGTAGCTTAAGAAGGTGTTCCAGCGTGTGCTACAGTCTGAAAACTAATAATAGCTTTAGTCTTTTGACCTCTGAAGATTTCTGTGTATCGAAAACAGTTTTGTTAGTAATTTACACACAGTTTTGGTTTTTTACAATGGCTTTTAAAAATGTCATGTTGAACACACTGTCAGATGTTTTTAGAAGAAATAATTTTTATAAAAGTAATATATTTGTTTCTATTCTATTTCATAATTGAAAGCTAGTAATATATTGTTTGCACTCAAGGAATGAAGAATTTTACTAGCTTGAATTATTTGGTCGAATGCTGGGTATTTAAATTACTTGTACCTAGTAATATAATTGCTTTTTATTTTAAATTCACATCAGTCCATTTGTAATTATAATTTACACAATAACACTCGCTGCTATTTTGTAACTGTAATTTATAATCCATTTGAAGCTTCCATTTTTTAGCTAATTTAATAATCGGATATTATCTGCATATTTGTTAGTTTCTATTTCTAGATTTAGTTCATATTAAATTGCTTTTAATTTTGGAATTTAATTTCGATTTCGGTATTCTTTAATTACATCTCTATTTGGATTAGTGTTTTCTAACTAAAATTATCATAACCAGTCGCCCACCGGCGGCCCGAGTGGTAAAATCTCTGAAGATTAGTGTTACGACCTGGGTTCGACTCCAGACGAACGGACTGGCTGCATGGGCGCTTTCGTGGTTTTCCCTAGGTGTAACGTGTATACGAGTTTGTATATATACAGTTTCTAAGTATATAACACATACATAAGTACATATATAGTTTCTAAGAAAGTCCTTCACGAAGGCATCCTTTCCCTTAGGCAAATAGCCCTAGCGTACTTTGCCATAATAAACTAAACCAAACCAATCTTATAACCAGTTATTCTTCAGTGGCTGATATTGTTACATTACTGAACATTATTAATTTCGCCATGGGTCTGAATTCCGACCTTGCTTCGTATTTCAATTTGTAAGACATATGATTTTTAAAAAATTACGCAGGAAGGTAACTTTTCCTACACTTAACAAAGCATTATCAAATAATAAGATTGCATTGCAATTTTTTTTAATTTAAAAATTTTAGGCTTTTTAAATAATTCTGAATATTTTTTACAACTCTAATAACGTGCTTTCAGCAGTATAATTTTAATCCCATATTTAGGATACATAATTTGAATACGCAGTGGGGAAACTACAGCTATCGAGACCTGGGGCGGAAATCTCCCCGGAGCCCCCGTTATTGGAATGATCACTGTACAAAATGTCAACACAAATATATAATTAGCATTTATTTTATTAAAATGAAATATTTAAAATGATTTGGAAAGCAGTAAATCTAAGATTAAAGAAAAAACAAATCTATATTTTGAAAAGCTGATTAAACTGCCATTTTTAAGGTTTTTAAATAATAGTTTTTATCTTTTCTGTTAACGAAAAAAGCTAAACCTGATTTTGCGAATTGAAATTGAAAATTTGCTTATAATTTTATGAAAATTCATATTTTTAGCTACAGCATTTCGAATGGAAAGGACTACCGAACTGTTAAGTCTTATTTGGCCCATTTTTGATTGAATATATCTTTTGATCAACTTCAATTTCGAAAAGCTTCTCTCGCAAGAAGCACTTGAAACACAGACTATCAAAAAAATCCTTAGTTCCAGATATAACTTATCGACTAATAAGTCGACTAATAACTCTTGGAAGTCCATTTCCATAATAAATTTTAACATTTTAAATGCCGACCATTTTTTAGCTTTGTTCTGAAAAGGACTTTGCTGCTGGAAAATTACGTCTCAACAATTTAATTTATAGTCCTACAAATAGGTACATCTACTTAAAAACTTCGGATCCTACCCTCCCCCCTTAATAAGCGGTCCGAGGTGATCCTCGGTTCGTCAACGTGAATACGTATTATATTTTCCTTTTACAGCGTTCATCAACCAATTTTCAATAACATTTTGCTTATGAATTAAAAGCAATTTTTATACTTAATTAATTTTGAGAACTTTGCATTTTTATTTATTTGTTTATTATTAACGACACATTGGTAATTGTTTATAACATTTCCTTAGTTTTGCTAAGATTTTGAATAAAACTCTCTCGATTTCGAGGGCGATCAGATACAGATACCTTTTTTCCAGCAGCGAAATAAAATTTGGAAATTTTCTTTTTTTTGTTCAGGTGCACACTCGAAGATCCTAAATTTCAGAATGCAATAGAATGGCTTTTTGAAGGTAAGCACATTGCCGTTAATTCGTTTTAAGATCAAGTTCATTTCAAAACATTTATAGAGATAAAATGGCTATAAAATATTAAATGCATGTCATGCACATTTTTTTAATTACATAAAAAATATCAGGACTTCTTTCAAATTCAGGTTTTTAATTTTGTTTTAAGATTATCCATAAACTGTTAGCAAAAAATATGACGAGTAGCAATTTTAAACTCAAAATTAATGTTTCATAGTCTCCGATATATCCATTTTAAAGGAAAGAGATAAGAAGAGTCACTTTTATTATTCTACCAGAACTATTAATATTAGAATTAACTAGCGGAAATACCCGATGCTAGTTAAGTTAGATTGAAAGTAATGCATCTAACAACAGAGAGAACAATACCGCTGTAATCCTTCTCTAATAATGACGCAAAAAATAAGACATAGTCATACATATTTCAGTCTGATGCGATATGGAACCCACATAAAAAAATTCGATAGAAAAATAAGCTAATTCTCTTTTATATCAGCAACAATGGCACGCAGTTTTTAACGATTTTCGTCTTTCTAATCAAATGGTCTTAAAAGCTAAAGTTCCATCCTATATATCACCTATATTCAATTTTAGTCGATTAAATGTGGCAAAAAATTCATCATCATTGATCAGAAATAAAAAACGCAAACAAACACACACAGAAACAGACTGAGGCAATCTTATGTTCGACTGCGTCGCCGCCAGATGACGTCATGTTGGTTGCGCAATAAATGCCAGTTCGACCAGCGAACTCTCTCTCATCGCCTTTAGCTCGAGTGCAAGGCTATTCGAATGCTTGTGTAGAAGTTTTCTATTTCAAATGAATAGTTGTGTTAATAAAGTTGTGTTTTATCGAAGTGGAGGTCATGTCTTTGAAGAATATTCACCCAGCCATAATCCACACACCATAAACTGGCGACCCGTCTACACGCAGGAAGCTTCATATTGGTTGTTCGTTCAAAGTTTGGTTCCAGGACTTTGGTGTTCTTCCTACAGCTACTGCCATGGAGGAAACAGCAGCCGTGAAGATTCCAATATACAATTCTATGGACCCGGCGTTGTGGTTTGCTATGTACGAATCGACCTTTGCTTTAGCCGCACCCAAGCCTGTTACGGATTCGAAGACGAAATTCAACTATTGCGTTGCGCATTGGCCGCCAGAAATTGCCTCTTTGGTTCGAGATATCATACTTCAGGAACTCACAAATTCTTCTTACGAAGGCCTCAAAGCTGCCATTACTGAACGATGTGGGGAAAGCAGTACCGAGGAAATTCGAAAATTACTCACAGGTGAGCAAGGTGGAGACAGAAAACTATCCGAATTGCTTCGCGTCATGAAAAAATGGGCTGAAAAACACAATATTGCTGGCTCATTGTTACTAGAGTTATTCATTCAGCAAATGCCGCCAAATGTTCAATCTATTCTAGAGTCGGTTGAGCAGCTCGATTCTTCGAATGCTGCCAGCACTGCCGATGGAATATTGGAAGTTACACCCGCTCAGGTAAGCGCAGTTTCTTCACCTATATCTGTCAGTGTATCTAATAATTCTAAATTGGATTCCCTACTGGATGAGGTCTGCAAATTTCGTGGTGAGGTATTGTCTCTACGACGATCACACAGTGTTTCCAAAAACTGCTATTACAGAAAGCGAAGCCATTCAGCTAAAGCTGCTACGAATTGTTTCTATTGCTGGTATCATCGCAAATTTAGTGAGAAAGCCAAAAAGTGTCTTCCACCACGTTCGTTCCAGGTAAACGAACAGGGGAAAGTGTAATGGCGACCTGCGCTTTACTCTCTGAGTTTCATCGTCTTTTTATTTGAGACAGGAAATCAAATAAAATATTTTTGTGCGACACTGGCTCAGATGTCGGTGTCCTCTGAGCAACCAAAGATGAAATGTGTCAGACAACTATCATGACGTTTACTGAAGCTAACGGTACTCCTATTCTGGTTTATGGAGAAAAATCTTTAAGTATTGACCTTGGACTTCGTCGTATTTTTAATTTTACTTTTGATGTGTGTAAAGCGTCAAAAAATATTATTGGATCTGACTTTTTGCACTATTTTGCTTTATTACCTGATTTAAGGAACAAAAAGCTTGTTGATTTAAAAACGTATTTAAAAATTAATTGTAGTGTAATTAACAAATTTGTACTGTATAAAAGCAAATATCGCAAACAGCGTATATGATAAATTACTGTCTAACTATCCTTCACTGTCAAAGCTTCCTGATCTTAATGAGGACTGTTAAACATAATACTACGCATTCCATTGAAACTGTTGGTCTCCCTGTTTCATGTAAGGCCAGGAAACTAGCTCCAGATAGATTAAAAATTGCTAAGCACAAAATTAAAAAAATGATCAATTTAGGTCACATGCGACCCTCCAAAAGTAATTACTCCTCTCCTCTTTACATGCTGTCAAAGAAAGGCACAAACCAATAGAGACCTGCGTGAGCTTTTCGGAGGTTATATGCTCAGACAGTAAGGGATAAGTATCCTATTCCTAACATTTGTGATTTTGCAGCAGAGTTGCATGGAACAAAAGTATTTTCTCGAATAGACTTGGTAAAAGCGTACCATCAAATTCCAGTTAATCCGTCTGATATACATAAAACGATTATTGCCACCCCTTTCGGACTTTTTGAGAGCACAAGAACGCAGTTTGGGCTATGAAACGCGGTTGCAACCTTTCAGAGCTTTATTGATGAAATAACTCGTGAGCTGACAGGAGTATTTGTTTTTGTCGACGATATATTGATTGCGTCAGAAGACGAAACTGAGCATTTGATACACTTGAAAGTTCTTTTTGAAAGATTAATTATGGCTTAAAAATTAATGTAGCTAAATGCAATTGGGGTTTAACATCTTTGGAGTTTTTGGGATTTCACGTATCTGAACAGGGTTTAAAACCTTTACCCGATAGAGTAGAAGCCATTCAAAAATTTCCTAAACCAAACACCTTAACTCAGTTACGGAAATTTCTTGGCATATTTAACTTTTACAGATCGTTTTGCCCCAAGAGCTTCGCATGTTTAGCTCCCTTGAATAGGTTATTGGAAGGCCGCATTAATAAGAAGAAATCTTCACAGCCAAGCAAAAAAATATCCTCTCGAATGGGACGACGAGGCTGCGAAAGCTTTCGCCAATGCGAAAAAGGCAATTGCTGAGGCAACCCTTCTCAGACACTCAATTCCTGGTGCTACCTTGAAACTTTGTACTGATGAATCTGACTTTGCGGTTGGTAGCTCATTAATGCAATTGCATAATTCAGTTTGGGAGCCCATTGCGTTTCTATCTGTTAAACTCGGCAAATGGTCAACTTATGATTGAGAACTATTGGCTATATATTTGTCGATTAGGAAATTCCGGCGCATTCTTGAAGGCAGGGCCTTTACAATCTACACAGATCAAAAGCCCTTAATATATGCTTTTAAGCAAAAGCCCGAAAAGTGTTCTCCGCGACAACTTCGTCATCTTGCTTTCATAGGCCAATTTTCCACTGACATACGATACATCAAAGGGCGTGACAATTTCGTTGCTGATGCCTTATACAGGGTATAGATGCAGTATTCTGGTAATCAACACATTGATTATAAAAAGTTATCCGAAGTTAAATCTTGATCTTAAAATCCGAATCTTAAAGTTATCCGAAGCACAACTTTAAGACTCTCTCAATCTTCACCAGTTTTTAAAGTAGAGAAACATTACTTTCCTTTCGAAGATGTTACTCTTTACTGCAATATGTATACGCAGGTATATCTCGACCTTTCATTCCTGAATCTTTTCGCTCTAAAATGTTTCAGCAGATTCACTGTCTTTCTCATGCCGGTATTTCAGCTTCAACAAAACTAATCGCTAAGGGAAACTTTTGGCTTGATATGAAGAATTTTATTAGAACTGCAGTTCAATCTCGTGTACAGTGCCAATGTTCTAAAATTCATAGACATTCAAAATCACATTTGTGTACCTTTTCCTTACCTGATGCAAGATTTGCACATATCCATATTGGTTTCATAGGTCCTCTTCCACCGTCTGAAGGTAAGTTATTGCATGACAATTATTGACAGGTTCACCAGATGGCCAGAAATTGTACCTACTGCCAACATGTCAGCTCAAACTACTTGCAGAGTGTTGGTGCATAACTGGATAGCTAGATTTGGCTGCCCTGTATCAATAACAACTGATCAAAGCCGAAATTTTGAATCTCAATTATTTAAGGATTTAATGTAGATTTTGGATACACATCGAATTAGAACTACTGCTTATCATACTAAGTCCAATGGGCTGATTGAGAGGTTTTGTAGACAGCTTAAAAGTTCAATAATGGCTCATAACAATCTAAAATGGACTGAAATTTTGCCTATAGTTCTGTTACGCTACCATTAAGAACGATATAAATGCTACTTGTGCTGAACTTGTTTACCACGCTTAAATTACCCTCGGATATGCTGAATGTTACTAATTTCGTACCTCCTTCTGTATCTTACGTGTCACAGCTTCGATCAGTCATGCATTCAGTCAGATCGATTCCAACCTCTAAACGGTTAAACCACCAATTTATGCACACCCCGCACTTGAAACCTGTTCTCATGTACTTCTGTGTATCGATTCCGTTAAACCTCCTCTAACTTCACCTTACACTGGTCCTCGCGCCGTTGTTAAACGAATGGATAAAAATTTTATTATTGAGGTAAAAAACAAAGATTACAGTTTCAATCGATCGCTTAAAACCAGCGTATATGTTGTCGGAGCGTATAGATTCACCTATAATTCCTTAGATTCCACATCAGAAAGTCTGCGAATACTCAACAATTGCTTCAAAACAAGAAGTTACTCGCAGTGAACGTCGTGTTCATTTTCCGAAAAAACTGATTACTGTAATATAATTGAATTTTTTTTCTCTTGTAGTTTGCTGCAAAAGTTATAGTACATAAATACATGATTAATTTCTTTTGCATACGTATTGAGAATTGCTTAAAATTCTTATTGTATTAACTTTTCATTATTTAATTAAGATATGCATTGTATTGTTACATATTTCGATTAGAATTTAACTATTATTATTTGTATATTACTATTCATATATTTTGTATTTCTTGGGTTTTGTACGTATATTTCAAAATATAACTTTTATTCGAATGTGCATGTCTTAAGCTGGAAAGTTGCAATCAACCACTTTTGCATCGTGACTGTATAACTGAGGGTTACTCTGTGGCAATCTTATGTTCGACTGCTTGCCGTCAGATGACGTCATGCTATTTGCGTAATAAATGCCCGCGCGACCAGCGAACTCTTTCTTGTATTAGGACTTTTATTTTTGTACATAACTCTGATTGACTGCATCATGCACCTATATTTAATTCTGATTGTTAAATATCATTAAGAATTTTTCTGCATTTTCATCAATTCTTAGCTATCTATACCGGATTTCCTCAACCAATTGGACTCCTCGGCCTTCTCACGTGACAATGGTCACGCCCCTTGACAGTTGCTATCCTGCCCTACGGACTTCATTTGGCATTACCATCCATGCATCGCTCCTAGAAGCACGTACGTGATGACAGCCGGAAAACAACCTGTTTTCACAGGTTAATCGCGGCATACAGAGGTAGTTGGAGTTGGAAAACTCTCTCTTATTGCCTTTAGCTTGAGTGCAAGGATGTTTGAATGTTTGTGTAGAAGTTTTCTGTTTAAAAAGAAAAGTTGTGTGAACGTATAGTTATGTTAAGGAATAGGTGTGTTAATAAAGTTGTTTTAGCCAAGTGGAGTCGTGTCTTTAAAGAATATTCACCGAGCCATAACCCACACACCATAAGACATTCTTCGTTATATGTATAGATTTGGTAAAACTTACAAATTTTGATCAGCAAACTCTACGATTTGAAAGTGAGCAGTAGCAACACGTTTCGAAATAAAGCATTTTTATCTTCAACACGCAAGACTGTTGCCACTCGGAAAAATGAGTGCGAAAATTAGCGCTTTCAGAGTTTTTAATTAATACTTCAACTGATTAAAGTTGTACGAAGACGGGAATAGTCGAAATGCCGTCCCACGAATTTTTGGAATCATGAACAATATATTTAATGCTTGGCAATGCAATTTTTATTTCATCGTAAACCTTAGAAATTCTCTACTAACAAACTCTAGGATTTGAAAGCGAGCAGTGGCAGCAACTTTTGAAATAAAGCAGATTTTTATCTCTAGCTTGCGAGAATGTTACCATTCGGAAAAATGAGTGCGAAAATTATCGTTTTTCCGAATTTTTAATTAATATCTCTGATTTTAGCTACTTCTTTTTTGGAAAAATGTGGAAGTCGAACTTTTTCAGAACCCAGAAAATAATTGTAGAAAGTTTGGTGACGATAGCTATAGTAGAGACTGAGTTGTTAGAGGACAAACAAACAGACTTTCTTCTTTATATATGTAGATGAGAGAAGTATTAGATTCGTAAAAAGTTTATAATTGGATGCCCCTTGTTCTTTTGGCGATTCTTTTTTGACGCCAAGATAGGCGCCGGAAGGCACAATTTCAAGATGGCCACTACACAAGACCAAAGTAAGAACTCAAAGAATTGCACAAACTCGGTATTCATGTACACATCAATCTATTTTCACTTAAAAAAACTTCCCAGAATTGCATAATCTAGGCACTACGCACTGTCTTAACTTTGTCCATGTATACATCCATTCATTTTCACTTAAAAAAAATCAAGAAGCTAAAGCGAAGTTAAAACTATCATGGTAACCAGAAATGCGGTTTCATCGCCAAAACTGAACAAAATTTGTCACTAATCAAAAAGGCATTCAATTCTACACCAAAGCTAAAGACTTAATGAAGAGTTGTCTGATTTTTGCTATTTCCTTATCTTGTACTAGATGGCACCGCTAACGCAAACGAATGTGGAAGCTTTTATAAAAGTAGGTGAAAATTTCGATTGGTTGCGGAAGTTTACAGAAAACATGCTATTTTAATAGTATCGACGCATTTGTCTTCCAATTTATACAGATTTTATGACTTTTATGCTTAATAAACAATATATCATACAATCCCAAGGCCTTTGTAGAAACCTGAACGTTAAATTTATGCAAGCGCATTGTTGTCAGTATAAATTCAAGTGTTTAACGTTTGTAACTTTGTAATTCTGAGTCTGGTAACTGAAAAGAGTATTCTAATGTTTTGAATTTAAAGAGAATTATCTTCATATACTAATAATTAGATGTTTAAAATATAAGCGTGTAATTATTAATGTTACAAAGAATAAAAAGAGTGTTGTGTTAATACTTTGTACATTATTTGAGTTTTTGAGTATTAGGAATATTAATTTATAGCTGAGTTTTGAAATCAATACCCAATATCTGGCGTCCGTGGACAGGACATCTACTGCGATTTGAGTGAGTTATAATTATTGAGCTAATTATATTTTTATGATAGAAAAATTAGAATTCTTAATTGCCTTATTTTTATGAGAGGTAAAATAAAACTTAGCTATGAAACAGTGGTCTGTAGTGCACGAAATAAGAGTAGTAAGTTACAAGTAAGAAGAGATCTGAGTTTCAATTTTGGGGCAGCCCCTTCGCTCCGATAACTTATTCATACTTTTATTTTAAATACCTTATTTTATCTTTCAGTGCATTAAAACCTTTTCTTGCTTAATAATCTAGAGCAAAAAGTTTAAACTGGATTAATATATTTCAGCCCCCTACCTTTACGATAATTATTCTTACGTTTAGACATACCATTTGATTTTAATTCACATTTCATTGCATTGATAATACTTAGTACTGATGTTGCTTCAAAACTCAGTGTTCTCTTTGCTGTTCATATTTACGAATTTGATGACACAGGATATAATAACTAATGTTCAACATTACTAAAAACGGAATTCGGAATTGTAATTCGGAAGAATAGAAAGAACTTGCAGAGAGGAAAAATAGATAAAAAATCTGAGTGAAGTCTGTTTTCAAAATGAAACCTTTTTTTTAATAACAATTATCTAAACGTGCAGTTTTCGATTCATTCCTTCTTTTATTAAATTAAATAAGTAATGCTTTCTCGCTATATTAAGGTTTTCTTTAGTTATGTAAACGAGTGTTCGTTCGACTGTTAAGTGAGAGAGAAAAGGGAGAATGGAAGAAATAGTG
>KK114439.1:38098-56211 GCA_000611955.2 Stegodyphus mimosarum
CAGAGTAAACTTTTGTTTGTTTAAATTATCAAATAATGTTGAACCTTTAAGCAATATGCATGCAATTATTCAGATTTCAAAGTACGGAAATTAATATTTAATTATCTCAGATTTTGGAAAGTTTTATGTTTCTTCCTCTGGTGAAATATCAAAACAGAGACATATTCTCTATCAGCGATTATTTAAATCGGTGGAATGCTATCTGGTAACTCCGAAAACGAGAAGAATGTGCTATGGCTTTCTAACGCCAGGTCGCATAGACTGCAAAATGTGTTTACTAATACATTCACGTTTTATAATTCCATCTATTTGCAAGACTTAAATGGTCTGTATCATAAGACTTCATTAATAAGGCATTGCTTTGGAACTTTGTCTGTTATCAAAAGGGAATGGAAGCGATAGATTATTATCCAACAGGTCAATTAATGAAAGCGAAATCACAACAAAGGAAAGAAAGAAAGCGTGAAAAAGGGGTTAACGGGAAATATAATCAGGTGGAAAACAGCTCGCATTTTCTTCAGCTTTTTTATTCGATGGAGACTCTATTGCGGAAGTGTGATTTGTAGAATCGTGAAGCTGCTTCATAAAGCTATGGTGCAGATGGAATGCTACTTATTCGGCTGAAAGTTTACTATTCAGGCTTTTCATTTAATAGTGTTTATTATAGACGCTTTCATTGTAGAATCCAGTTGGTAATTTTCTGTACTGCCCAAACTATACTCCTATTTTCAGATATGTTTTAAGATGGTTGTTCTCTATTACCTCACATAACTTAAAGTTTTTTTGTTTTAAATCTGTTACTACTTTTAGCTTCTTTTGCTATATATAAGGTTTTAATTGATCTGAAACTATTAACTCCATCGAAAGTGAAGCGAATTATCGCTACGTGTGGAGTAACTATAAGCCACGCAAAGGTTTTATTAACCTTTCTTATTAAACAGAAATTAGATATAAATGCACTTTCTTGTGCAAACAATATCAACCACAACTTGTGGTGATGCAACTAAACAGAAACAGTCAAATTTAGGTTAAGCGTGTTAAATCTACTCTAATCGTCTCAGTAACTCTACTGGTACATTAAATTCAAATGTCGGCAGTAATATGACGCAAAACCGAATAATTGCAATTTATCAGATGTGCCGGGAACTAAACGTAGCGTGCGAGCGCAAATCAGAAACACGCCAAGTCTTAAAATTCCCCAAACCTCAGCTTAAATACTAACTCTATAACTTAATATTCCGGTGAGGAAATGGTGTAGCGATCTCAAGAGTTAATAAAAATGCTCGCGTTACAAAGCAGTTCTACTATCCTGTCCCACAGGAGCTCTTTTGCAACAGCGGTATGATATCTGCTATATAACAGACTCAGGGTCGAATTTCAAGGTTATTTTCAAGGGAAGGGTATGCAAAACTCGTACGCTGCTGCATTTCTCATTGATACTAATAGATGGCAACTCGAGCAAGCAACTACATACCAGTCAGCACCAAGCGAGCGTATCATCACGTGATTGCTACAGCGGAAAGGAGAAGTTATAGTAAAGGTCGAATTTATAAATAACTGCTTAATTTAAACAGTAGCCTTGCAAGTACTAATAAACGTTTCACTTTTTTTGATTGCAGAGCGTTTCTAAGGTTTATATCTGAAATATTATATCTTTTGATTGAGGAATTATATGCCTGAAATATAGACGCTTGATGTCTTACAAATGAGAGCCACAGTTTCATACAGACGTATTCAAACCTTTTCCAGGAATAAAAAAGATATTTTTCTTCAGAAAGAGAATAGATAGAAAGCCCATCATCCATATCTAAATTTTGATTTACAGTTGCTGCTTATGAACAGTAATTTATCATAAATCGTAAACAAACACATCTTTAGGTTTTGTTAAAAAATGGGACAAACTGACATTTTTATTAAAATGACGGGATGCGGGTGAAATCGCGTGAACATGATATTTTCCAGTTCAAAACAGTACGTATGAACAATCTCACTATTGCTATGCTATTTAAAAATAGTATTCATGATTAAAATCATTATTTTTCTCTTTAATTTAAAATTTACGAAAACTGAAATTTGTCAGACACTGAGTTTCAGCTACATTTAGTTTAGCTCAAAGTGCAGATAAAATTTAATGATCAGTTTACGGCTGACCGGGATGTTTCAAGCAATAAAGATCTACCGGTTCAAAATTTCCGTCAATTGCTATTGTGGAATTTTCACTTGATAACTCAATACCAGCTCCCGACAGATTATACAAGTTGCGATCTATATTAAATCATTTCAATAATATTATACGCCAAATCTATGTGCCAAATAAAAATATTTGTATCGATGAATGAATGATGTTATGGCATGGAAGATTGCATGTCTCCCACTACATAAGAAGTTAAAAGCATAAATACGATGTCAACCTGTATGAGCTATGTGAATCCGATGGTGTTGTTATGAAAATAAGAGTTTATAGCGGAAAATGTGAGGAATCTGACAATAATTTAGGTCACATTACTGATGTTGTCTTACACTTACTTGAAGACTGTATCGATCAGGGATATATATTATACATAGTTAATTTTTTATAATTCTGTTGCTCTTACGAAATTACCGACTACACGAAAAACTTATGCGTGGATATGAAATAACAGAAGGCGGGATCCCAAAGATCTGGTGAATCGAAAAAAAAATTTTTTTTTGGCAGAAAAAAGGTCCTGTTACTGTATGTAAATGGAAAGATAAGCCAGATGTCCTTACCAATTCAAATATGCATGTTTTTGAAATGGTAGAGGTGTCCAATCGCAATGGAAAACTTTTGATGAAGACGAATATAATTCGGGACTATCTAGGAATGTTTGACATTGATTGATCAGATCTAATGCTGTCATATTATACACTGGTGTGCAAAAATTAAGGACGAAGTCGAAAAATTAGCATATCAGCTGAACGAAGAGCCAGAGCGGACAGAAAGACCAATCAGGAGATTAAGTAAGGTGATGTACGGTAGCACATGCGCAGATATGCAGGTAGACGTAATGGGGGAGTGTCTGAGTAGTATAAAGCATGTTGTCGGTGTAAGATCAGTATTTCTGGCAAAGAGATTGCACGCCGTATAGCAGTTAAAATCACACCGAGTTGCTGCCTCAGCGAGAAATGGCGAATAATCAATCTGTTAGACGACATCTGGATGCTTTTACTCGAGGTCGAATCATTGGGAAGTTAGGCGAATAATCAATCTGTTAGACGACATCTGGATGCTTTTACTCGAGGTCGAATCATTGGGAAGTTGGAGGAAGCCCGCAGTGTGACAAGTGTGGCTGCACAGTTCGCAATTGCTCACAGCGTCGTTTCACGACTTTGGAGACAATTTCAAACTACAGGAACAGCTATCCGGGGGTTTAGTAGTGGTCGTCCACGAGGAACCACATCCACAGATGACCGGTATATTGCCTTAGAGGCCAGAAGAAACAGGCGACAGACAGCGGGAGAAATAGCTATACACACGACACAGGCGACTGGACGGCCGATATCGCGTTTTACCGTGGCCAGAAGACTGCACGGTGGTGGTCTGTTTGCACGACGTCCTGTAAGGTGTGTACCTCTAACGCCTGCCCATCGGAGAAGGCGTTCTTTGTGGTGCCGGGAACACTGGAATTGGAAAGACAATGAATGGGGCTGAGTACTCTTTACAGATGAGAGCAGATTTAGTCTGAGTTGCGATTCTAGACACATACACATCTGGACAGAGCGGGGAACACGCAGTAACCCCTTCAACATCATCAAAAGGGACTGTTTTGGAGGTCGCGGAGTTCTCGTTCGAGCAGACATAATGCTTGGTAGCCGGACCGACCTTCATATCTCCCAAGGAGGTTCGTCACCTGGGACTGCTATTGTAACGAGGTTCTTCTTCCTTACATGCGTCTTTTCACAAGGGCTATGGGTCCTCAGTTCCTCTTCATGGACGACAACGCTCCACCTCATCGCACAGTTACTGTCGAAGAGCTGTTGGAGAGTGAAGATATTGAACACATGGATTGGTCGGCAAGGTCTCTGGATCTAAATCCCGTCAAGCATGTACGGAACTTACTAGGGAGACCCGTGGCAGCACGTAACTTATCGCCAGTAACGATTCCGAAACTGCGATTGGTGCTACAAGAGGAACGAGCAGCAGTGTCTCAACAGCTCATTAACAACCACATATCCAGCATGCACAAATGATGTGAAACCTGCCTAGCAGTCAGGGGAGATCATATCCCCTATTAAAGACCGGATGTTTCTTGCTGGACACCCATCACAGGGATGTTTCGGCCTTCAGTCGCATTGCGCTCCATGCTACATTTTCAATAAAGCTTCTTTTTATCCCTCTGATTTCTCTTTTAGTAAGTGTTGCTTACATTACTCATGTCCTTACGTATTGGGGATCTTACCGTATTAAATGTGTTGATTTGGAAAGCTTTTGTACAAAGTTATATTGAAAAAACCGTCTCGTCCTTAATTTTTGCACACCAGTGTATATATATATGCTTAAACGTTTCCCCAAATCAACTTCTTCTAAACTAAAACTTATAAAGTTTAGAGAAGGATTCGTCGATGCGTTGATTAGGGAAGAAATTGAACCAGTTTAAAAAAGAACAAGATCGCAAGAGTTTCATCATTTACAGAGTATTCCACTTATCGGGGGGAAAAAACTGCGTCCGACATGTCATGCTCAGTTTGTACTTTGAGTTGTAAACCAAAGCTAAAAAATGCCACGAAACACGTTACTCCTATCCAGTCTGCCAAGAGAAGCCAGCACTTTGCGTGGAAGATTGTTTTAAAAATAATCACAAACCATATAAGCGTTATTCTGCTTGACTAAACATGTATAAATTTTTTCTATTTGAATAAACTTTGTATAACTGTATTTTCTGTCCATTTAAACCAAACCTGATTTTTCTTCTCTTTCCTGAGGCCATCTATTCGCACTGTTATGGCTATGACTTTCCTCGTTAGCTGTACAAATATGTCAAGTACTGCAGCGATGAGATAAATCGTAGTTGGCGTCTTGGGGACGCAAATAACCTAACAGATATCTCGTACTTGGCGGTCAGTGTGTTGAGGAATAAGTTTTGTTGGTGAAACTGAATTCTATTTTATACCGAATTTAGAGATATCATTCAGGTTACTGGCAATTCGAAAAGATATGCATCGGCATGCATTAACAAGTTCTACCCACATATTGTCTGAATTGTAAAATTTACTGTCTAGATTGCCTTAATTCGCCTTCGGACATTCCTTAGAAATGATAACTACTACATTCAGGATTTATTGTTTTGTATTCAACTACAGAGGAATGGCCATTTGGCGAGCTTAATTATCGATAAAAATTATATAATAAAATTTCTTAGCTCTTAATTTAATTAATTCCGCTTTTTCAATTCAATTAAAATAATATCAACTGTTGTCAGCTCATCAAACTAAGTTTTTATGAATGAATAAAATAAAACCTAAACTCACACAGAATTTAAATTTTGAAATTCCAAAGCTTATTTCAGCATTTCTTCTTTTTTCCATTTTTTTTGAGGGGGCATAAAATGGGAAAAGCAGAAAATTGTCAAATATTAAAAATGAACATTTCCATTAAAATAAAATAAGTGATACATATGTTACTGGGAAATGTATGAAAACAGGTATGTTATAGAGTGGCATATAGTCAATATATGAAATGCGTGCAGTTTTTCGGCAAAGTTTGAAATACTCAGTTATTTATATTATGTATTATTTTACAAGACACTCTAGGCAATAGTTAGGCATTATATAAAATGACAAACGCCTGTTTAGGCAAAGACACTATTAGTGACCGAATGGTTAAGATCTCCGAATGCTGGTAGTTCGACTATAGTTCTATCCCAGGCAAATGCGCCGACTGCATGGTTGGTTTTCGTAATTTTCCCCATGTGCAACGTAAATACCACCAGTTTCCTTTAGAAAATTCCTATAAAAGGAAAGTCTTTCAGTCCTGAACTCTCGATTTTTCTCAAAAAAAAGAAATTTGAGTCCACTTATCTAGAAATACATAGCAGTAAAAAATTAGCTGTTAATATTCTATAGAAAATCCAAGATAAAATCTTAAATGGGCTTTTTAATCGCTGATGGTGAACTTTCTGTTAAATTTGATCACCGATAGGAAACTTTCCAACTAAAGATTAAAGTTTCGTGAGATCTTCAAAATAGCGCTGGAAGACAGCGCTGTTGCAAATATATTTCAATTTGTCATTCATACTGATTTTGTTTATCGAAAACACTTGCTTAGTTTTTCAGTGAAATTGTAATCTGCACTTGCTGAATTTTAAGCCAATTTGGAGAAAAGAATATAGTAGATTCCACTCCTTCACGATGAAAACCATTGAGTTAACGTTAACAGCTAAATTCCTGCAGATGAAATAAAATAAAATAAAATGAAATAAAAAAGCGTTTTTAGTTATCAGAAGCAAACTTTCTGTAGAGATTTTCCCAGCTTTGAAAATTCCTTTCGTTCTATAGCCTTGGACCAAGTTTCCCCTTGCTAACATAGTTGTCCTTTGAATCAAAATCTTTATAATCAAATCATAAAGTCTTAACTATGCTTTATTTATGTTACGTCATACATATCTGCTTTTAATTAAATGTCCACTGCTGTCAATATTTTGTAAATATTTCACTTTTCTTTTCAAGATGCAAATAACTTTTTTATTTGCAGTCGAAATGATAGTTAAAATATGAAAATTAAGGATATATTGAATGATAATTTTAATCCTTATATCTTTCTTTGAAGGTGTAAAGAATATATACAGTGCAATTTGGATATTATTTCAAATTATGCTGCCAGGCATATTTAAAATTAACTGACTTTACACAAGGAGATATTTAACTGAAAACCCTGATGTCTGAAAATGATAGTCAGTAATAGAAAAAAGTCTAAAAATGACGAAGTAACAAAAACGGTATGTGATGCTATGGTATGAGGCTTCTTACATTTCGCGATTTCGTAAGCCGCTTTGTAAATTGCTAGCAAAGCACTGTTTGGTATTGATGCAGTCTTAAAAAATGTATTTTTTTTCTTTTGGTTTTTTCAGTTCTTTTAGCTTCCTAACAAAAAACACGGGGTCTGCCAACCATACTATAGTAATTAACTTCTAAACAGTGCTTCAGTTTATTTGGAAGTTGTCAAAACTCCGCTGTCAAAAAATTATGCAACGGCTCTCTTACTACGGCCTAGATCTTTGTCAAGTACTGAAATAATCTCATCTACACCTACCTCTTTAGTATTGTTACAACATTGTGTTGCCAGAACTTATTATAATTATCTCACTGTGTTTATCTGTTTACGAATTATGGTTATCGGTTAGTTTTGTAACACCCAAACTGATATTCAATTTAATTTGGGAAAAAAAAGTTGCATTGAGACTATATTGTAATCCCTTCATGTCCTAAATAATTTTTTTAATAAATACTGGATGAGGGGCTTACGGTAGGATTACAATATTAGGTAAACTCTAGATCATCTAGAAAGTTTCAGTTGCCTATTTCCTCGACCCTTCTTTGTAAATTTTTATAAAGCTTACATTTTTTAAGAGTAAAAAAATGGGAAGACTTTACCAGTTGACCCGTGGTACATCGTTGGTGTCCCCCACATTTTTACCTGTACCTGCACCTTTAGTTGCGTCACGACGAGCTGTAGTTGATATTGTTAGCACAAGAATGGTGTATTTATCTTCCAATTTCCGTTTAGTAAAAAAGGTTATTAAAGCCTTTTCATTTACTTTAACACATAGCAGTAATTCACTTCATATCTGACGGGATTAATAGTTTCATCTCAAGTAAAACCTCACAAGTTTTTGCAGGACGTTTCCTCAATATTTACTACTTGTACGAAGTAAAGGAAGTACTGCAATCGCAAACAATTTCGGATATAATATTTCAACGAAAATATCTATTTCCGACAGCATCATATCCATTTCACCGACATTTTTGCATCTGTACGTAAGGATAAAATAAAGACTCTTTTTCCCAAAACAGACTGTAAAATGGGTTTAGGAGAGATTTTTCGCAACATCTCTATATGTGTACATAGGTATGTATGCATTTCGCATAACTCAAAAACGAATAATCTCAGAGCTTTGAAATTTTGTATATGGGTCTGCTATAACATGTAGTTGTGCATCTCTCTTTTTGGTTGCAATCGGCTGCTCCAAAAATAGACAAATATATATATGTAATGAAAACAAATTTAGAAGCGCTGATGTAGAAATACTGATACGTAGAAACGCAGAAATACTGATTACACAAATACTTGATAGCTCAGAACGTAGATCCTAAGTAAATAATAAGAATTCTAATTGTGTAGAATGTCAAATTCTTAATGACTAGGAAACCTGGCAGTTGAGGTGGATTAAATTCCATTTTTATTTAAATTGACATTTGTGGCCACAATTCCCTTGGCACTCTTTTTATTTCCAGATCATTTACGTTTTTGATACTGTTGTGATAGGGAGAGAGCACAGCGAAATTGCGTCCAAACAGCAACAGAGGTAGAAGCGAAGTGCGCATTTATCCAATATGGCAGTTCACCAAAGAGGAAGATTTTGGTTTAGGTAGAAAGGTTTCAGTTCTCAAAATTTTGAGCTACATGTTCCCAGTTAGCTACATCATCAGCGTAATGCAAGCCATGTATCATAGAGACGCAGTTCAGGAAAGTTATTGCAATTTTTAGAATACGGAGAGAAATGCTAAAATTAAAAATGAGAAATTAAAAGCCTATTGCTAAATTGAACTATCTGTAAAGCTGATTTACATATCTTTTATCTTAAATATTCCTCCCTTCTTCAAAGAGAAAACGGCTTGGCGACAGGAAATCCTTTTTAGAAAAAGGCGTTAAAGCATTAGTGAAACAGGAAAATATAAATTTGGAGGAGAGGGACCATAAACTTTTGATTTAAATAATTTTTTAAAAATTAAAAAGAACTTGCAAACATCATTTTTAACAATTAATGCGAATTGAAAATTCTATTGAAAGTCTGCAAGTTCTTTCTTTTCTTTCTGTTTTTTTTGGTAAAAACACTGCAAGAAATGTCCAAAATGTTTCAAGAAATAACAAAGAAGGTCACAGTTTTGTAAAATTTTTGTTTGAATATCATAATCATAATAATTTGAAATCCCTTATCTTAAAAGTTGTTGTCAATATAAAACCAAAATTTCTTTTACATATTCGTAAAATTTATATTAAAATTAATGATTTAACACTTATAAACCAATCTACATTTTCTAAGTTGTAAAGCAATGTAAAATAGAATTTAGAACTTAATACACATAGAAAAGTGAAATTTTCAATACAGCAACAAAATAAACTTTGATAAAAATTGGCAAATCCTCTACTGTGTAAATCAGCATTATAACTTGCTGATGGTTGTGGGGTGCTTAAATGCAATATAACCTAAAAACCTCCGTTCCTTAATAAAGGTAACTGGCTTATAGTACTGTACAGTTATCAAAGTTTGCATTTATAACTTACGGCCATAAAATGCTTCATATTTGTTAATTCGTATATCAAATACGAAAATTAAAGACGAATAACAAAATTCTAAATTGCCTTGCAATAATAATACGGACTATATAATTTTGTGAATATAAAATAAGAAAACAGATAAACTTCATAACTATATCTGTTTAGGGAAGGCTTTTAAAGCATTTCAAATATAAAATTTTTAAATGCAGCTTTTAATTACTTTACTAAATCACAAGTTTCAAAATACGAGGGCTATCCAGAAAGTAGATTACGTTTTGGAATAAAAAAATAAACAAAGTATAGGAAACAAATTTTATTATATACAGATGAAAGCCACACTCAAATACTACTTTTCTACATAGTCACCATACAAATTAAGGCATTTATCGTAGCGATGTACGAGCTTGGAAATTCCTTCGTCGAAAAATTCGGCCGCCTGCGCCTTCAACCACTTCGTTACCTCTTCTTGCAGCCTCTTCTTGATCTCCCACTTCGATCTTCGTCGTGAACATTGGTTCAGCCATTTTGAAATCTTATGACCCACTCCACCTTCAGTGATAATGTTGTCCCCATACACTTCATGAAGCTGCCGATAGATTTCTATCGGTTTACAGTTTTTTGCAGTCAGAAACCTTATTACTGAGCGCACCTCGCGGGATTTTCAATTAACGCAGACATTTCAAACCGTCACAGTATCTGAACGGAGCACAGCACGAACCTCTCACTAGCACGGCTAGATGCAGACTGAGCTGCGCAACGCTCTGACCCCAAGATGGCCGCGCTAGCCCCGCCCCTAGCGGACACAGACGGAAACGTAATCTACTTCCTGGATGGCCCTCGTATTATAATGTAATTAATTTTTCATTCGAAACATCAATTGAAATAACATTACTAAAATTTTGCTTTCTATTATTTATCGACATTTCTAATTTACTTATTTTGTACAAACTGGAAGATCCCATAGATTTCTCTTAATACAAATATTTCCATCTTATATCCAAATCCACAGTGACTAATTAGTGTATATTATCACCAATGGTTAAGGGCTCCTTACGGCAGTTCCTTATAAGGGCCTCCGTTCCATGTTTAAAGGCAACTGGTCTTTTTGAACTGTGTTATTGCTTTTCATAAAAAAAAAAATGTAACCATGCTCCATTATATTAAAAAAAATTAAAAAAATGAAAACAAATTTAGAAGCACTGATGTAGGAATACTGAGATGTTGATATATATATATACATACCCGGGTAACAGAATGGATATATATCCATTCTATTAGACGGCTCTGTGAGCTCAGCATTTTTATTCTTATATGTTGGTAAATGGGGAATTTTTTGCTTTATATGTGATTAAATTATGTTGTTTTTATGTTCCGGTTAAGGTTTTATGCCTTTAGTTAATTTGCATGCAATAGTTGTAGAATTACCAACACTTAAAAGTTTAAGTGGCACTGCTAAGACTAACGAAGCAGCTTTTTGTTTACAGTTGAGACTCCCAGTAGAATAGTGAAGTAAGTCAGTTTCTGCACTATCTTCAGTGTCTTTCTAAAACTGGTTTAATGTTTCTTAAAAAACTGAATTCATATGACTATTTAAATAAAAGTTTCAGATTTGAACGGTCGCCCAAAATGGGTTGTTAAGTTTATCTAAGCTATTCCTGAGCTCGCAATCTACTACAGCAATCTACTTTTACACTTATTTCTAGTAATACATTTTTATTCTTGTCTTTTTAGTCTTATGATTAAGCATCGTTTTCTTTGTATTTGCGTTACATACAGCACAACAACAAAATCACAAAATTTTTAAAATCTGCATAGTTTAGACTTCCCCATGCAGTGTTAAGTGTTCACTTACATTTTTATATATTTTAGGTCTTTTCTTAGTTCTCCATATCAATATTCAGTTTTCTTATTCAGATGGCTAGCAAAAAAAATTTTTTTTATTAACATTTTATATATTCATTTTATTAAATATCGCATTCTTCGCACTTACACTATATAAAATTAAATTCAACATGAAAATCACAAAATGTTTAAAAACAGCATTTCTTTTGAATTTCTGATAGAGTGTTAGAAGTTGCCATACATATTTTCATATTCTCTATATTATTTTCTTAAAAACTAGGTTCTCATGCGACTAGCCGCCTAAAATAGTTATCATTAAAGAAGAAAATGTATTTAATGATTGAGTTCAGCTAGTGTCATTTCATAAACATATTGAATATTTCTAATTAGACATCTTACGATTTTAATAAGTCTATATTTAAATCAATCACATTAAAAAGTAATAAAAATATTCTTAAGAACTGTGTTCATTGCTTTTAAATCACTTAATTTATTACTCAATAACCTCCCAGATTAAATTTGAAAGTATATTACGCTTTACTGAATGGCAGCATCCTAGTGCATTGAAGATAAAAGTACTTTATTTCCGGCCGCACAATACATTGCTTTCTTACAGCCGAGTTTGTTAATTAAAATTTAATCTTACACTTTCCCTAATGGCAAGAAGCTCGAGCACTGGAGATAAAAATGTTTTATTTTGAACAGTTTTGCTACTGTTCGCCTTCAGACAGTTGAATTTGCTATTAAAAATCATTAAAGCGTTACGAAATATCAAATAAAAAATTATCAAATTCGAAATTAAAAATTCTGGTTTTCAGGTGTATATGTTTGGGTGGAGACTAAGTTATTCAAAATTTCATATCTTTAGTATTGTCGCTTTGTCGCAGTTTGAAGAATATGCATCCATACATGCAGATTCTTCATTACTTAATTTTTCAAGCTCTTAAAAAATAATACAAAGCGATAAAATTTGGTGGCAGCAATCTGAAAAATGATACGCCGTTTTTAGTGAATTGAGGCAAAATGCCATTTCGAGATGCCCGTTTTGGACTTAGTTGCCTTTTGAAAGTCATTAGATTGAAATAAATCATGTAAAAAGAGAATTGGATTTTTATAATAAAGCTGTGTGAAAACAGTATACAAAGATCCGCTTAAAAACCAAGTAGTAGTTTGCTGTATTAATGATCTAGATATGTCATATATTGTTGAAGCTTTTAACAGAAGTTAACTTCATTAGCTTATTCGAACAACGTTCTTTACCAAAGCAGGGACTGAATATTAAACTGACAGCCGGTCTTGTAGAGTTAATAAAATCTGACATCTATTTCACAGATTTAAAGACTTTCCTTTCAAAGAAGTTTTGAGAAGGAAACAAAAGCAATGCATTTCTTTTCAAAAACATTTATGATAGTTTTTGAACCATTGATTATCTGTTTGTTTCATTTGCTGTTTTAACTAATCTAGTTTTAAATGCATGCTGTAAAGGATCAGCGATAAAAAGAAAAAGAATAGAAATGTTTATATTTGTATATAATACATACATTTCTGAACTATGTCTAATCGTTTAAGGTATTTGATAACACTTGTTCCACTTTTCCTTACTAGTTTCAAACCAGACAATCTACTGGACATGGATTTCAGTGGTAAAAGCCAATGGTTGTTAAGAGTGAACAGTAATTTTTACTATGTTAATCTTTCCATTTCTGTGTCAAATAGGCACCCAGTCGTTTATTAATCATATCTTCTGAAAATTTACTGATTATGCTAGCTGTTGCTATTCCACATGATTTGAAATTATTAATACTTTCAGACTGTCATAGTGCATGTGTATTGAAAATTGAATGATTTGAAAACAATACACATTAAAACTTCGATTGTTAAAAATTTTCAATAAACGGAACATGCCCCTTTACCAAACAAATTTATTATAAATGCGATTTTCTATGAGAGTAATTTCATCAATCCGATTGTTAGAAATATTCGATAAGTCAAACTTTTTCTGATAAGGGAAATTTTTAAATTCGGATACCCGAAATATTTGATAATTCAGATCCTTTTTGATAACCGTAATTTCTTTAATTAAAATGTTTGAAACATTAGATACGTCTGTAAGGTTTTAGTTAAAATAACAAAGTTTTATTTTAACTTTTCCTATCTCTTCTCATTTCAACTTCCCGTTAGAATAAGCGCGCGTTTCAGCTTTATGCTAATTTGAAGTGGAGCCAAGTAGTATTTAAACGAAAACTAGAAGAAACCTTTCAGTGTGAGAGAGCTTTTAGTCTCAGACCACTGTTACTCTATTCGACGTTCGCCTGACTCGCTAGTATTTAAATTCTAAGCCGTAGCGCTGTTAAGTGACTTATTGAAGATTACTTAGATTACTTATTGAAGTAACTCTAAGTGCGTCAGTATTAGTGAAATGTTGCTACGCACCATTTAGTTTAGAGGCCAACCTCGCGTTATAGCTCTGTGAGCAACGACTACTTAATTTCGATTTAGCCTAAGTTTCAATTAATTTGATTGTTCATTTTAGACCCAAGTGCGGTCTTTATTTTCTGTATCCCTCCCGAGCTGGGAAGTGGCTGTAAATAATTGTAGTTTAATAAAAGAGGAATTTAAATTTCTTTAAAGTGCAGTTCTTTTACCACTTAATCACTCTACCACAGAACATAGCTGCATTCAGCTCCCTGTTCAAGATCAGGACTCGTTTACTTTCACGAAGATGTTTGCCAAGAATATGCCCCGAACACTCAGTGCTGACACTGGCGCCCGAAGAAAAATGAGAGGATGGCCGGAAAGACAACAAGAGGAACCTGAGATACCTGCAGTACATGTGCAGAACCCTGAGATACCACCTCCTGCCCTAGAAGGATTTGGCTACATTGTACAAACCATGCGAGCAGCCATGAAGCCAGCGGCAAGTTTTGACGGCAAGTCAGCCGTAATTAATTTCCTGGAAAAGCTAGACGCTCATTTCATGTTATATCCAGTTCACGAATTTCAGAAAGTCACTCTTGCCACCAGCGTTTAGAAGGGCCAACCGCTGAATTGGTTCAAGTGTATTGGAAAGAATCTCTTGGGGGAACCGGGAAGCTCCACATACACTTCCGAAAATTTTAAAAATTCTTTGGTGAAAGCATTTCCTATAGTAGGAGATCGCGCCAGACTGGAGGCGGAACATTTTAGTCGTTATCAAGAAAAGATAAAATTTGACAAATTTTCTATCTTGAGGAATATCCAAGTTTTCAAGCTTTTGTATTGTAGTTGCCCGGATCCTGAAATTATTCAAATTATACTTCCTAGGCTACTGCCCCAAGTTCAAGATTTCATCGAGCTAAGAAACCCAACGAAGTTAGATAAATTATTTGAGCTCGCCGTACAATTTGAAAGCCGAAGAACAGCAGACAACGAACGACGTCGCCAATTTGAGCGAAGAAGTCAGTGGAGTTCGCCAAGACCCCAGCAGAAGCAAAACCAGAGTTACGGAAATAAGGCGAAGCAATGGCCGAAGAAAGATGTGTCTCCTAAATCGAGCGGCGAACGAAGAGAATTCAATCGAAAACCAAGCAAAGATTCCGAGGGCAACCAAAATAAGAAGAATTTAAACTAAGATGGATTTCCTCGAGGAACTTCTTCGAGGAAGGTGAAGAGGTCCGAAGTAACGCAAAATCCTTCCACAATTAATTTAAACACCGTGGTCGTGAAAAATTTAAGTTTACCGAAGATTGAAGTTTTAATTAACAACATACCGGCGACGGCTCTGTTAGATACAGGAGCGCAAAGTAGTTTTATCTCGGAGAGATTTTTCAAGAAGCACTTTCGCCGTTACAGAATTTTTAGTGCAAGAGACACGAATGTCATAGCGGCCCAAGAAGAGAAGTGTAGATGCCTAGGAAAAGTTTCACTTTTTGTGCGTATCAACGACGAGAAGGTAAATATTTTGTTTTATATTGTGCGAAACCTGCAAACATGTATTATTCTGGGTGTGGATTTTTTTAGATTGGCAGACGTTAAAATGGATTTTAAAGGGGGAGAAATGACGCTGTCGATGAAACCAGTAGAAATGCAGAATGACAAGCCCCCGCAGCTGAGCGTGCAGCACTTACCAGCAGAAGAGCAAGAAAAACTGCAGTCGTTGGTAAGGGAGTTTTCAAATTTATTTACCGATGTACCGGGTTTAACACAGGTCACAAACCATACCACAGAAACGGGAGACGCTCAGCCAGTAAGGCAAAAGCCATATCGATATAATAAGGTAAAAGAAGAAATAATTGAATACCATATCAAGGAGATGTTGAAAAATAAAACAATCACGCCGATTTCTAGCAGCTATGTTAGCCCCGTAGTTTTATGCAAGAAAAATAATGATTATCCGATTACGCACCCGAAGCGGTGGCGTTTTGCTATAGATTATCGCAAGTTAAATTCCGTCACAAAATATCCCGTATATCCTCTGCCGATAATCGAAGAGATAATTCGAAATATTTCCTCTACAATGTAGATGACCACATTAGATCTTACGAGTGGCTATTTTCAGAATGGGGTAAAACCCTAAGACGTCCCCAAAACCGCCTTCATAACTAAGTCTGGCACGTACGCATTTCTTAGGATGCCTTTTGGTTTATCCGGCGCGCCGGCAACGTTCCAAAGATCTATGGACATCGTCTTAAGACCGGTCCTTGGTAAAAGTACGTTCATATATTTAGACGATATTATAATTACCAGTAGTAGTGTAGAACAACACTTACAAGATTTAAGAAAAGTGTTTTCATTGTTAAATGAAGCTGGTTTAAAGATAAATGCGTCCAAATATAAATTTGCCGCAAAAGAGTTACGCTATTTAGGGTTTAAAATTTCTCAGAATGGAATCGAAACGGATCAGTCAAAGATAATAGCTATTAAAAATATCCTGTTCCTAAAATAACGAAGAAGTTAGCGTCGTTTCTTGGTATGTGTTCATACTATCGGTCCTTCATTAAAGACTTTGTCAAAATAGCTGAACCTCTGCTAAAGTTGAAAAGGAAGAAAGCTAGGTTTTCGTGGTCAGCAGAAGCCAACTTGGCATTTCAAAAACTGAAAGACGCATTGATTCAAGCTCGCCGTCTTAAAATTCCCGGAGGGGGATAAAGGATTAGAAATTTCAGCGGACTCTTCAGATTTTGCGATTGGGGCAGTGCTTTCTCAAAATGGACAACCCGTGGCCTTTTTCAGTCGAACATTAAATGAAACCCAGAGAAACTATTCGGCCACAGAAAGGGAAACTCTCGCAGTTTTATCAAGGTCGAACATTAAATGAAACCCAGAGAAACTATTCGGCCACAGAAAGGGAAACTCTCGGAGTGTTATCAGCAGTGCATAAATTTCGTGTTTTCTTTAGAAGTCCTCCAGTAACTGTATGTACCGACCACGCGGCGGTCACAAGACTCTACTCTGGGAAAAATTTATCACCCAGATTAATAAGGTGGGCACTTAAATTGCAAGAATATAATGTAGTAATTAAACACACGCCGGGAAAAGAAAATGTTGTGGCAGATGCTTTAAGCAGAATTAATTTGGATGAAAACGGGAATACAGTTAAAATAGCCATGCTGACATCCAAAGTATTGGATTCTCGTGAAACAGTAATAGCCGAACTCGGAAAAGATCCGGAGTTCAAAAATATATACAATTATTTGGCCGACCCTGAAAATTTTAGTCATCCGGATATTGTACCGATAAGAAATAGGGCAGCAAATTATGAAATAATTGACGGACTGTTATTTTATACGAAAACGACTAATGAGAAGCATGAATATAGACCGGTTATCCCAGCTAGCATTAGATTGAATGTATTAGAAGAGTTGCACGATTGTGCCATTTCGGTCCATTTAGGTATAAGAAAAACTGTCCAAAGAGTTCGCGAGGCAGTTTTCTATCCAGAACTGCAAAAGTTTACTAGGGCGTTAGGCCCAAGTGTGGTCTTTGACTTTCTGTATCTCTCCCGAGTTGGGAAGTGTGTAAATAGTAGTGATTTAATAAGAGGAGGATTTTAAATCCCTTTCAAGTGCAGTTATTTCCAGCACAGTATCTACATCAGAACAAAGCCAACATATTTTTCAGCTCCCTGTTCCAGAGCAGGACTGTAGTTTAGAAGGAGTGACTTCACCATGTTCCCTAAAGCTATGCACAGAACACTCAGTGCTGACAGTGGCGCTCGAACAAAAAGAAGAGGATGGCCTCAAAGACAAGAAGAAGAACCTGAGATACCTGCTGTACCTGTCCAGAATCCTGAGATAGCACCTCCTGGCCTAGAAGGATTTGGCTACATCGTACAAACCATGAGAGCAGCCATGAAGCCAGCGGCAAGTTTTGACGGCAAGACAGCCGTAATTAATTTCCTGGAAAAGCTAGACTCCCAGTTCATGCTATATCCAGTTCACGAATTTCAGAAAGTCGCTCTTGCTACCAGCGCTTTGAAGGGCCAAGCGCTAAGTTGGTTGAAGTGCATTGGAAAGAATCTCTTGGGGGAACCAGGAAGCCCCACATATACGTATGAAAATTTCAAGAATTCCTTGGTGAAAGCATTTCCTGTAGTACGAGATCGAACCAGACTGGAAGCGAAACTCTTTAGTCGATATCAAGAAAAAATAGAAGATTTGTCTAATTTTATTTTGAGAAAAATTCAAGTTTTCAAGCTGTTGTATGGAAGTCGCCCGGATCCTGAAGTTATTCAAATTATACTTCCTAGGCTACTGCCCCAAGTTCAAGATTTCATCGA
>KK114439.1:58014-68379 GCA_000611955.2 Stegodyphus mimosarum
AAATGGTCAACCCGTGGCCTTTTTCAGTGGAACATTAAATGAAACCCAGAGAAACTATTCGGCAACGGAAAGAGAAACTCACGCAGTGTTAGCATCAGTACAGAAATTTCGTGTGTTCTTTGGAAGTTCTCTAGTAACTGTATATACCGACCACGCGGCGGTCACTAGACTCTATTCTGGAAAAAATTTATCACCCAGATTAATAAGGCGGGCTCTCAAATTACAGGAATATAACCTAATAATTAAACATACGCCAGGAAAAGAAAATGTTGAGGCAGATGCTTTAAGCAGAATTAACTTAGATGAAAATGGAAGTGTAATTAAGATAGCCATGCTGACATCCAAAGTATTAGATTCTCGTGAAACAATAATAGCCGAACTCAAAAAAGATCCGGAGTTCAAAAATATATACAATTATTTGGCCGACCCTGAGAATTTCAGTCATCCGAATATTGTGCCGATAAGAAATAGGGTCGCAAATTACGAAATAATTGACGGACTTTTATTTTATACGAAAACGACTAATGAAAACCACGAGTTTAGACCGGTTATCCCAGCTAGCATTACATTGAATGTATTAGAGAAGTTGCACGATTCGGCCATTTCGGGCCATTTGGGATTAAGAAAAACTGTCCAAAGGGTTCGCGAGGCAGTTTTCTTTCCAGAACTACAAAAGTTTACTAGGGTGTATGTCCAGTCGTGCCCAACATGTAAATTTAATAATTATGTTAATTTCCCCCCGGCCGTGTTCCTAAATAGTGTTAAATCAGAATTCCCAAATCAAATAATAGACATCGATTTATTGGGACCTTATCCTAGAAGCAAAGTTAACAAAAGCCGATATCGTTTAGTTATAGTGGACCATTTTAGCAAATGGTTAGAGTTGATTCCGTTAAAACGCGCGTCTGCAAAACTTGTAGTAGATTCAATTCTAAATAAGTATATTTTAAAATACGGGGCACCCCTAGAAGTTATTTCCGACAACGGTCCCCACTTTGTTAGTAATATGTTTGAGGAAATGTGTGCAAAACTGGGCATACGTCACCTAAAGATGGTCCCGTATCGTCCGCAGTCAAACATAGCGGCACGGGTTAATAGAAATGTAGTGAAAATCATTCGAAGTTACGTAAAGAATTATCCCTCTACCTGGGATAGCCATATAAATGAATTTGCGTTTGCTCTTAGAACTGCCAAACACGACACAACACAAAAAACACCCGCTGAACTATTTCTTGGAAGAAAGATTTTGACTCCGTTAGATAAACTTTTCTTTGTCCAAGATAGGGCAGAAGAATTTAAAATGAAAGATATTCAAAAATTGATACGGGAAGCAAAACGAAATTTGGAAGTGGCCCAGAGGAAGCAGAAAGTTTACTACGACCAAAAGAGAAGAGAGGTCAATTATAATGTGGGAAATGAAGTTTTAAAAATAAAACATGCTTTATCAGATGCCCCAGAAGAAAAGGTGGGGAAATTTTTTCCGCGTTTTGAAGGCCCTTTCATTATCGAAAAAATTACACCGACAATAGTACTATTAAGGAGGAATAACGGCGAGAAAATTACTGTTAATGTTTACCAAATTAAGCCCTATTATAATCGTAATAAAATGGAGATGTTTAAAGATTTTTTCCAGGATCCAGGGCAACGCACTTCCACGGAAGATGTACCTCAGCGGCAACAACAGGAACCAGCAACAATGGCAACGAAAGGCCAAAAAAAGAAAGCCCCCCCTCAACAAAGTAGAAGAAACAAGAAACGAAAAACCACAAGTGGAGGTGGATTTAAAAGAAAGAAATCTGAGAATACAAGTTCAACAAGTAACAAAAGACCAAAGCACAATGGGCAAGACCAACCCAAAGTAGCCAAGAGGACAGCAGAAACATCGGAGATGTGCCTGAGAAGCAAGCAGCCTCGGTTGCAGGCTGAAGATCAACGTCCCGAATGCAGCAGGAACCAGGAGCATCGACGAACGAGGGCCCAGGAGCGAAGGGCCCAGTCCAGCAAACGCCCAGCAGATTACCTTCCTCCCCAGCGCAAGTACCCCAGGATGGAAAGAAGGATATATAAAAGAAAGAGGGAGGAGCAACAAGCCGGCAATGGTCAACAACCAAAGTCAAGGAGACTAGCCCAAGCTACAGTCTACCCAACTTTCAAGGATTGGGCCAAGAAAAGAGTGGCTGACTACAGCAAGATAAGTAGTATTTCTTATTCCAAAGTTTTGTTAATTTTCGAGAGTTACTGCAAGTTGCAGGGTCTCTTTTTACATCAAACGAGGTTGATTTTTACGCCAAGTGTGCGATAAATGATTACTTATCTTGAAAACATTTTTTTGTTTAAAATTGTAATTCTGCAAAGATTTAAAATTACTTAATGTTTGTAAAGTAGATTCTGAAGCATTGTGAATATACACTCACGTTTGTGAAAATTGCAACACCAAGAAGGAATCGTCATAATTGAATGCAATTTAATACACAGTTGAGTGGTAGTGGTACAAATAAATGATTAAATGTTCAAAGCAAACAAACAAGAACAAGAGATCAGAATCAGTATTTTGTGTGGCCACCACGCGCCGCAATAAGTGCTGCTACACGACGTGGCATGGAGTCAAACAAAGTTTGAATGTCTGACTGAGGAAGAGCATTCCATATCGTTTGTACGCGTACCCAAAGTTCGTCTGCAGACGCAACAGGACGAGGATCACGAGCAAGACGCCGACCAATGACATCCCACACATGTTCAATTGGCGACATATCCGGGGAACACGCAGGCCAAGGAAGAAGCTGTACCTGCTGCGCTGCAAAGAAGGATTTAACAATCCGAGCAGTATGAGGGCGGGCATTGTCCTGTTGAAATACAGCGCCTGGCAAGCTTTGAAGGAAGGGAACAGCTTCGGGCTGTAGAACTTCACGGATATACCGGTTGCTGTTCAGATTGCCCACAATTCGTAGCAATTGAGATCGTCTATGATATGCTATGGCGCCCCAGACCATAACTCCGGGTGTTCGTCCACTGTGGCGTTCGATAATGCACTCCGGAAGGTGGCGTTCACCGGCATAGCGTCTGACACGAATGCGGCCATCATGGTACCACAAATTAAAGCGGGATTCGTCAGAAAACACGACATGCTGCCAATCAGCACGCCAGTCTCTATGCTGATTGGCCCATTGTAGCCGCAGGCGGCGATGGTCGTGCGTTAGGGGGATCCTGTATAAAGGAGTCCGTGCGCGCAGTCCACACTGCAGCAGACGTCTACGAATTGATGAAGCACACAATGAAACACCTGTAGCTATTGACCACAGTGCTGCCAATTGTCTAGAGGAAGCTGTACGGTCCGTCCGCGCCATGCGGACCAGGTGTCTATCATCGCGAGCTGACGTCACATTTCGGGGTCCACTCCCGGATTTCCGAGTTGTCCGACACTCGTCCGTCCACTGCTTCCAAACGCGCATCACTGTGCTGCTGTTACGCTGCACACGAGAGGCTACTGCACGATACGACAATCCAGCTTCACGAAGGCCGATGATTCTCCCTCGTTCAAACTCTGTAAGTTGTTCAAATCTCGCTCTCTTTCGTCGACGAGGCATAAGTACAGATTGAGTTAACGTTTACCACTAGCAGATAACCACCGATAACCATACACGCCTCGCTACAGCTGTCTATTTATTCGGATCCATCAGCCGTTCAGAGGGCGCTGCTCAGCATACGCATGCGCTACGGATTTGCAATTCTAATCATTTGCATATCATGCGCTACTTTGCATTTCCTGAAAATTTCAGCTCACTCGCGTAAGTCCTTCATGGTGTTGCAATTTTCACAAACGTGAGTGTATTAGTTTTGTAAAAGCAATGAATTGCTGCGAAAATGTTAACTGAAGGATTTTGTATTATGCTTTGTCGAAAGACTTGTAAAAATTTCTAGAATGAAAAGTCGGTAAAAGGAAAAAAACACGATTTAGTCTATAGACTATTATTTCAGTGTAATGCGATGTTTCAGAAAAGTACTTTGAGAAAAAGAATATGAAGCACTTGCTGTAAATTTAGAAATTTAACGTACATATTGTATCTTGTGATTGGTATGCAATTGTTAAGTTTCATAAAATATAACAAATGGTATTATGCCATCAATGCACATTAGGTGCAAAGTCAATTTGGAATGAAGCATTCTTTGTGCGAACTACTAATTGTATGCATGAAAAGTTAAAGTTTGAGTATTTTTAGAATGCAAGTGTAGTAGGCTCTCCACCAAATACACTTAAAGTGATAGACATGAAGTTAGTTAGAACCTCAGGTTTAGCTGGTTATAGGGCGTCTTTTGAGGTCTCGTTACGTCAAGTTCTAACTAATGTTAGTCGATCGTAGGTGGGAGAGTTGAACACCCCCGAACACAAAAAAAAAAAACCCGCAATTGCGGTTCGCTTTTCATCCAACACCGGTGGAGAGCATTGGGGGAAGAATTTAATTTTGCTTGAATGATAATGTGTGTGTGCGAATTTACACGGGTAAGAAAATGAAGCCTGTTACCTAGAACGTACTGTTATTATCTTATACTAAAATTTCTTTCCTTCCAGATTTTGCTGGAAGGAGTAAGATGTAGACGAAAGTAATAGTACTGAAAACAAATGAAGAGTTATGTATAAATCAAGTTTTCGTCTGTAAATTGGCCAAGAACTTATATTTTTCTGTAAAGTTTGGCCTAGGTTTAGAAGAGTTAAATTTTGAGTATTTCTAGAATTGCAAGTTTCAACATGGTCCGTTTGGACCACAGTAGTTCAACTTTTGCCAATTCTGGCGGGAAGTATGTAAGGTTTTAGTTAAACTAACAAAGTTTTATTTTAATTTAACTTTTTCTACCTCTTCTCATTTCAACTTCCCGTTAGAATAAGCGCGCTTTTCAGCTTTATGCTAATTTGAAGTGGAGCCAAGTTATATTTAAGCGAGAGGTAGGAATCTCTTAGTGTGAGAGAGCTTTTAGTCTCAGACCACTGTTACCCTATTCAACGTTCGCCTGACCAGCTAGTACTTAAATTCTAAGCCGTAGCGCTGTTAAGTGATTACTTATTGAAGTAACTCTAAATGCGTTAGTATTAGTTAAATCTTGCTACGTACCATTTTGTTTAGAGACCAACCTCGGGTAGTCGTTGTCGTTGTAAATTAAGTCGTCGAAATTAAGTAGTCGTTGCTCTGTGAGCAACAACTACTTAATTTCGATTTAGCCTTAGTTTCAATTAATTCGATTGTTCATTTTAGACCCAAGTGCGGTCTTTATTTTCTGTATCTCTCTCGAATTGGGAAGTGGCTGTAAATAATTGTGGTTTAATAAAAGAGGATTTTAAATCCCTTTAAAGTGCAGTTCTTCTACCGCTTAATTACAATATTCTACCACAGAACATAGCTGCATTCAGCTCCCTGTTCAAGATCAGGACTCAGTTACTTTCACGAAGATGTTTGCCAAGAATATTCACCGATCACTCAGTCCTGACACGTCGAGCTTCTTTTGATAAATGAAATTTCTGTAATGCGATTATTCGAAATGTTTGGGTATTCAAGCTTTTGCCATAGATGCTGGTGAATGTATTTTCTTTGGGCTTTAATTTGATAAATCAAAACTCGATAGTATCTTCAGACCATGGAAAACATTGCAGCATTTTTTGAAATGCTAAGTAACTTACATTTTCGAAGTTTCACGTTCCTTTGAGTTAATTCACAAGTAACTACACTCTTAATACTTAAAAATGTGCTTAAGGAAAATTTCGATTTATATTTGAAATGTAGTCTATACTTTTATTTGGGATAAGCTAAAAGTCTTTTGTTTGCTTCTCTGCAGTTTTGTTTTACAAACATTTAATATGTTTTCTTTAAGAAATTAAAATGTAATAATCATATGTTGAAAGAAAAATTAATATGATGAATATATTGAAAGCATTTTGTGAGTTTTCATTGCCGAAATGTAAAGAAAGCGCTTTATCAATTTTTATTTTCACTTTCAAATGACATCTTCCATTTAATTCTCTATGAGAACTAGACGATTTCATGACACTATATAACAACATTTTTCTGATGTAAATTTATGATTAGTCATTTCGATTTATTGCTTTTACTTATTTTTGTTAAAAAAAATTCAACAGTTTTTCCTTGTATCAAAATAAGGTTGTTTTTGTACACCGTGAAAGCAAATCTCATACACAAATAGCACGGGATAAAACAAACTGATAAACAGAAAAAGCACGGAAAAAACAAAAAATGAGAACAGAGTAACAGAGAAAAATAAGTTGTATTTAATTTCTTTGATACGTAGATACATTCTTTGATACGCATATAAAATGCGGCTAAAAGCGTTTTCCAATAAACTGTGAAATTATTCTATATAGGAAGCGTGTCAGGAAAAACCGTGAAGATTTGCTAAGTCGCCTGGGACATAAGCAAAGGGGTGAAGAAAAGAGATATATTACCTTCAGAAGTCTCGTAGAAAATATCCTGGCAAAAATAAATAATTTCCGGGTGAAGAAACTACGGGAAGATGGATGAACCACCTGGCCAATTAGGAGAGAGGAAGAATCTTCTTAACAAAGTTAAAACAATCTTGTATATTGCTTGAAAAATTTTCCACATCACAGTTTCTTGCTGTTGAGAGGAGATTACTATTAATTAAGTTCAGATAAACTCCATGAAGTCAATTTTAAAATATTTGTGTGGATCTCTATTTTTTGTAAAACACGGCCTCATCTATAATTAATCTGAGGTAATTTGTTCTGGGTGATCTGTAACTTATAGATGCCTGTATTAATCGCACTATGATTGGTGAGAGGCGAACTTTTAGAAGTGTAATTTCGAGTTTTCAGCGGTAAATTAAGAGCTGAATTGTTCTTCAGGATGGACTTATAGTGTAGCCTAAGTCCGATAGCCTTGTATTTAACTTTTCCTATTCATATAAATCAAGTTAAAACAAAATGTAAAGGAGAAGTATAGATGAAATTTTTATTTGAGATAATGGTCAGGTATTTGGACCTGTTAAGCACGAATACTGTTTTTCTAAAAATAAGCCAGTGTATTGACGAAGCTATTGATCCTGCAACACCGGATTATCAGCAGTTATTATATTTCTGGATTAATATTCATTTTCCATTCTCTTTACTAATCTTTGATGAAGGGGAGGGGATTTCCTGTTGCAATCTGTGGACTGAGAAATTGAGCCATCTAGACTTGGCGACAATGGCAGTATCGTCTGCATAGCAGGTTAGCGAAGAAATAGGATTCAAATGGTTATTCAGTAAGTCGGAAACAAAAACTGAATAAAGTACAGAGCCCAGTATAGAGCTATGTTAAGCACCAACCTTAACAGAGTAGGGTTCAGAGTAATAGTTTCTTTGTCTCATAGAGAATTTCCTGCTACTCAGAAAGGAGTAAATCGAGAGAATAATTTCATATTCAAAGTCCATTTTGATGAACTTGGTTAACAAAATAGATTTAGAGCGTAAAGTTACTCACTTGATTTACTCCCTTCAGAGAAACAGAAAATTCTCACTGAAACAGGAAGACTATTAACTGAACTCTATTCTATCAAGGCTGATGTTCTACAGGGTTCTATATTGGGTCTATTTATTTCTTGCATGCAGTTTATCACACATTTTTATTTTTCGTATATAGTTTCTTGCACCCACATATTCATAACTGTAGTAGGTTTTCAAAAGGGGTTTTGTTTACTGCATATTGATACCTTCCAAATTCTGCTAGGTACGAATCAAAGTGATGCTGAGCCGTATGTAATAATTCTTTAGAAGAAAAGGCGTTTTGGCCTCTTGTGGGCATAAAATGCGCCTACATATCAGTGATAAAAGCCTTTAGAAATGCAGTATTAAAAACTGTTGCAAAAATAATGCATTTTTTTTAAAAATTAGTTTTGTGGTTCCCGGTTGCATTTTTAATAGCGTTGTTTATTTGCTTTTAAGCAAAACTCACGTCGGTTTAATGGTATAAGAAACAGTAAAAATATGGGAACAACGTTTAATTGCAATAGTTATGTTGCTTACATGAGATGTCAAACTGGGTTTTCAGTCGGCGATAATTCTGAAGGTGACGTTATTTATATGTATATTATACACCCTATATATAAATATATTTTTTACACTTAATATACTAAAATTATATGTGGATATGTAAGTAAAATAGCAGGTTTTTTGGAGAGCAATTTATCAGTCTCATTAATTGAAATTTTACAATAGGTAAACTTAATACATTTTTCCTGCTCCCTTTAGTTTTAACTTAAATTCAATACTACAGCCTTTTAAAGAAGTTACTAATTTTTCTATCTTTAGTTTGCTCAACAAAATACGCTTTTAACACCTTATACACTTGAACTATAAATATTAATATATATATAGCATTTGAAGAATAATGGAAAAATAAGATTATTATTCACTACTTTTGCGTATTTTAAAACTGATATACCCATTTCGAAAAATGCCTTTCAAGAGCAGGAACAAATAGCAAAAATAAAACGTTTTTAAACAGTTCATATCTTGTTACAGAATTTTAAATAAATAAAGGTTCCATCAGAAATAATCTACCACTTTCAAAGGTTGGTAGCTTTTAGGGTCGTGCAGTGAGCATAAAACCGAACAGGGTAGTAGAACAGGGCCAAGAAGGAAGGATGCCATTTTAGTTACAATGGAGCGTTGGACAAAGACGCTTTGCGTTTTTGGGATTGAAGCGTATTTCAAAAGTGATGACAGTATGGTAGCTACACAGTGAAAGTTTGCCAGCAGTTCAACATTGGAAGACATGGAAGAAAACCAGAACTGACACAGTTCTGGGGTGGGTTGACCATTTTCATGTTACCACCAAGTGCCAAGATAAGAAGGCACCGGGAAAGCCGCGGACAATGCTAACACTAGAAAACACTGAGAAGGTACGAAATACTATTGGCAGGATTCAGTAAACAAATATGCTGAAGTTTTACACTTGTCAGACAGAAGTGCATTTCGCATTCTGCACAGCGATTTAAATTATCATCCGTACAAAATGTAGATGACTTGAAAGTTATGCGAACGCGACTATGCCTCCCGGATACAGTTCAGTACAAACTTTACCGACCCAATGGACGAGAATAGGGACGTTCTTTCCGACTCATTATGTTAAATGAAGAACACTGAACTGACAGCCATTTCAACAAACAAAGCATGCGATACTGGAATAATGTGAACCCACAGGAACTCCATTGAAAACTGCTCCATAGTGAAGAGGTCATGGTTTGGTGCAGTGTTTCGGGTCCCATGATTATTGGACTCTACTTTTTTTTAGGATCATCTCGTAACTTTACAGATGCCTACTGTCGATTTTCCTGATTTCTGAGTTACAGAGACAGGGCGTTGATTTGTTTATTACCAGTAAGATGTAGTAACTGCGCATACTACTCGAGACACGATGGCGACGTTACTTACTGTGCTCGTGGGCGAGAATCATCTCACGTTTTTGGGCACAAAACGTGGCAAACCAGATCCCCGCTCTGAGTGCTTGCGATATCTTTTTGTGGTGGTACTTTAAGAGTCGAGTGCTTGCATCTCGTAAAGTGTCGTATCGGTGAAGAGGCTAAGGCAATTCCACCTTAAATGCTGGCTAAGTAATTTGCAGTTTCGTTCATCGACTCCTTTAGTGCATCACAAAGGAAGGTGGTTATCTCACAGGTGGGATTTTCAAAAAATAAATAAAACATAAACCAAAATATTGACATTATATTATTTATGAATTACTTCTCTTTTCCTTTACGTTCCCTATGTAGTGTTGCTACCGGGCCTATAATAAAATGATAGTTTGTTTTGACCGGGCCCTGTATTTGGTCTTACTGCTGATACAGACGATGATGTAGAGTTAGCTAGATAGCGTGTAGTTAACATACATAAAATATGGGTAGGTATACATATTTTATTAACTACAGCAATAGCATAAGCACTGCGAACACTTGTTAAAAATTATTTTTAAAAATGCAGATTGTTTTTAAATCTTTGACTTTGTTACTTTAATTAATAAAGCTTTTTGAACTACCGCAAATAAGTGAAAAATTTTAAGCAGTTAATTCCGCAATTGCTCTCGGATTTCCTTTTTGAACTCGGACTTGAGCTGATCAGAATGAAATAGAGTGACAGTTGAAACAGTCAAATGTTAAAAAAGAAAATTATCAATGTCAGTGAAAGCGATCATCTTCAGAACTTGGAGGGAAAAAAAAAAAAAAAAGGTATAATTCGTGTTTTCACAAAACTTCCAGAAATTGCTCTGCAGTAACAAAGGAATTGTTCATAACAATCAGAGCGGAAAGCTCTCCCTTTCTTGACTGTGTTTGAGATCAAGTTTATAGATTAGTAACATCTGTTTG
>KK114439.1:88595-213874 GCA_000611955.2 Stegodyphus mimosarum
ATTCGATTCAATAAAGATTCTGAACAGCAAGCCCTTTGTTAGTACAAATTTTATTAAACCGCACTTCGCTTAACATGGACAATCCTCTAAATCAGTCTCAAACTCAAACTGCACGAGGGCCAAAATGCTGTTCGAGAGTAACTGACAGGCCGCAATTAAAAAAAAAGAATAAGGATTTTTTTTTGATATTTTGGCTTACAAAAAATATATTTAACTAAATAAAAAATACTACACATCTTTCAAAATCTACATATAAAATCGTGCAAAGAAAAAATTCAAATATATACTGTTACGCACTTTGTTTAAAGTAACATTAATGGACTTAAGAAAGCAAAGCAAGATTACAGGGGCAAGTCCAATGAACATTAAGGTAAATGAGGTTTTGGCTGCCATTTGGATGCATTTGGTCCAGTCCCTGTATTGGTACTGCAATTGAATACATGTAATTGATCCCTGTATGTAACTGTCACCATGTCTGGCCTTAATATGTAATTTTAACCGTATATGGCTTCCAGTAATTTCGAGAAATGGCAAGTACCAGAGATTCCTTGGTGGCCAGGGGAAACTTGTATATATACCCGGAGAAAGCATCAATTCTCAGTTTCTAAGTTCACATTAGATGTTGGAGTACTGAGAGAAATCCCCGCGATCTTCACTCTTTAGATGCACTCTGCATTACGTTTTGTTTAATGTTCTTAGTAATTTAAAGTGTTAACTACTGAATGTTCTCTGTGATACGGAGAAGAGCTGTAAGAGTACTTTTTTCGAAAAGTTCCAGAATAGTAAAGAATTTCTTTTAGGAAAATAAATTCTATTCTATTTCTATAAATTCTATCAAGATATCCTCGATTCTACGTACATTAAGTCCATTACGAACTCGTACTCTACAACAGTTTTTGATGTCAAGAGTCGGATTAAATGCTGGTGACAAGAATGATGAATGAGAAACCAAGATACCTGGTGATAGTTTTTACTGCATTCCAGGAAGAGATGAAAGAGGCCGTCAAATCTGTTAAAGAAGAGATGAAAGTGGGCAAAAAAAGGATGGAAGAGACCTTCAAATCAAGAATCAGTTCAAGAAAACACGAAATCAAGTTCAAGAAAATCATCAAATCAGTTCAAGAAAACATGGAAGATGGCCAAGAAAAGACTCACCAAGTTATGAAGAAATGAAAAGATAAATTACTGCCGTAATAGAAAACGAATTCTTTGGTTTTCTATTATGGCTAATAATAGAAAACCAGTAAAGTTGGAGAAACTGAAGAAAGAGTCTCTGCTGTCGAACAATAAATCGATTTTCAATCACCATGGAAGTTGACAGCTCTAAGAAGTTCATAACAATAACTGAACATAACCCCTATGCCTTTAAATTGGTACGTTCCGAACCTTCTGCAAAGATATCCACTTGTGATGGAAAGACCTCCTTGGCAAGTGTATAAGACTCAGTTCTCTATAGTGGCAAATGCAAATGGATGGGATTCCGAAGCTAAAGACTGCCAACTCGCCGCTTCTTAGAGAGTAGACGTAGAGGATATTTTTCAAACTCCGCCCGAAAACCAGATGTTAGACTTCAAAACTCTATCTGGCGTGTTGGACCTGAGCTTTTGGAGAAGTTTCTAAAAGACTAAAGCAGCTTCAATTAAAATCTCGCCAACAGGAGCCTACGGAAACATTCCAGGAGCTTCCTACGAATGTTGAAAGCCTATCCTATTTCGTCTTTAAGGACTGCCAGCAGAAAGAAGAGAACTATTGTCCCTCCAGTACTTCACCGATGCATCCGTGATCCTGAGATACAGAAAGCCTTGCGAATGACTCATGTTAAGGATTTAAAAGCGCTTTACTGTACGCTATGAAATTCGAGGCAGCCCACCAAGCAATATGCAGAGACCGCCACCCAGTCAGAACTGCTCATGTCCAGGAGACAGTGGATAAAATGACTGCTCGTCTAGATGATTTAAAAAGGCAAGCCATTGCCTTGAGGCGGAATAGGAGTGACAACTAATCAACAGTAAAGTTTTGGAAGAGTGGTTGTGAAGATCATTTATCAAAGAACTTTAGTACACCGCAAGGCACCGAAGCTAAGATCGTTCTCCAACAATGAGGTAGGAAAGATATGAGTGGTTATCTCGCAGAGCAGATGTTACCAGTTAATGAGAAGTCTCATTAAAAGCACTTCGGATTTTTGCAAGGCATGGCGACAGTAATGGACTCTTCAACATGGGATGCATAAATCAATTTTCCTGCAATATGACCATCGACACAGGAGCCAATGTTTCCATCATCCGAAAAGATCTCAGGATCAGAAGTGTCAGGTAGAAAAGAATAGATTTAAGAGGGCGCTTCAATTGGTTGAGTTCTTGAGGTATGTCATATTATGTTGTTGCGATCTTTTATCAAAACAACTAGTGGTTAAATTCTTAATTCTGTTAAGATAAGAAGAGACAGAGAAAGAAAGTAATAAAACAAAAAAAAAATTCCTAGCAAATGAAACCTGCTTTACTAAATTTTAGTAAGTATTTGATAATGACAAAGGATTTAAAGGCTATCTGCCTAAGAAGAGGGACGCCTTTGTAGTGGAATTTCTAAGAGAAACGGGATCGTGTTCATATTACACACGTGGAAAACTACGAAAACCAACCACGCAACCAGCCCATTAACCTGTGTTCGAACCCAAGTCGAAGTACCAACAGTCAGCGGCCTTAACACTCGGCCGCTGTTAGTGTCCAAGCTTTGGGATGCATGTAGTATGGTATGTTTGGTAGCTTTGGTATGTTTGGTTGTCCTGGAGCAGGTATGCGTGCTTACAGTTGCCCAGGGAAAGCAGTACTGAAATTTCCCTTCTCGGATTTATTCACATCTAAGCTTCTAATTCATATATTAAATTATTTTTAAACAAAATTTTACTCCTAAGTTTTTTTATGTATTTAATTGTAATACATTAACTATAGTAATAATCAAATATATTTAATTTTTTAATTACGCATTTAATTAAATTACGAATAACTTAAATCAATTTATTAAATTTTATTATATATTATAATTCGAACATTTGATGAAGCATGCATTTAATTTATACTTACTTGACTATTTAATTCTGCACGCTGTACTGAGTTTGCAATGCACACATCACATGCATTACACCCATAATTACATTTCTTCTCCGAATTTAAATATGCAGTGAAGTATTCAAATAGCAAGCACATCCAAGGAACGTTATTCGAAAAAATTTACTCCTGTCGTCGAGTGGGATATGTACATATCAGTGATGCGTCCAAAACAGATTCGCTTTCTCTAATTTAGTATTTCATGCACGGGGTATTACTCCTAAGGATATTAAATTCGAAGATTCACAGCTCTGAAATACTGTTGGCAACCTTGAAGTCAACAGTCTATTAATAAAGAAATTGCCAATTTATTTTCTGTGAACTATTTTCTTATACATCGTCCAAAAAAACAATTCGGAAAATGTAATACCGTTATCTAGAGACTTATTCCAAGTCATCTCAGAGCTACAATATCTTCTAACCTATTTCTTTTGTTCTAACTGCATTTCTTTTGTTGGTAACACAGTAGCCTAACCACTACCTGAATAAGAGTTATCGCATAAACAGAAAAGTCGATGTCTTTAGGTATTGTGAAATGAAAGGTAAAATTACCAAAGGACAATATATATGTCCACGCATCACGATTTTAGGTCTAAGCACCAAAGCCGCACAGAGGCATTAATAATGAGGTTCCATAAATATTTGATTTTAAGAGAAGTGTACAAATTCAGTTTTCTTTTCAAGGATGAATCAAGATCTGCTGAAAAATTCTGAAGGGCTTTAACAGAATATGGTATAGTACAACCAGCACAATATTGTTAAGCACCGTGTTTTTTACCATGGTAAAAAAAGGAGATAGAGTGGGTCAAAATGATCTGCAATTTTTACAAACAGCTTTCTTATGGTGATAGAAAATATGAAGATTTAAAACGTTTTCTTACATTTAGTGACGAAATGATGGCTATAGGTTTCTCTTCCCATAGATGATAACGTTCGTCCAGGGTTGTAATTTGTTCCACAAAAATAGTAGTTACTGTCCTCTACTAAGCTTCAGCTACCTACATATATAAGCAGATGAAATTTCATATCGTTGCGAAGCTTGTATCGAAACTTAGGTGGTCACATTTCTGATAAAGGACTTTTATTTCGTTTACTTAGTATACAGAAACGTTCTGCCAATGCTCTAAGAGTGAAGTAAATGCTTAAAAGATTAATACCCTAAACATAGGCCTGCCAGACGCCCCGGTTTGACCAGGACAGTCCAGGTTTTCAAACAAAATCATGGTGTCCCGGCCGGTTTACTTCCCGTCCCGGTAAAAATTAAATTTGAATTTATAGATATGATTATGAATAAATATGACCAAAATGTCTAAAAATAATTAACTGTGAAGGATTATTTAGGATAATTACTTTGTCATTTACTTATGTACTGTATGAAAAGGGAAAAATAGAAGAGTGATGATCTGCTAATAAATAATATTGTCATCGTATCGTCTTATCCTAACTATGCACAATGCCAGAGGCTCTCTGAGCGAGTCCAATATTGGGTACTAAGGAGTGTAACTTTAGCGCTTGCGATAGAGATAAGATCAGTCAGTTAATTGTCAGTCCCTGCCGGCGGTGCCTGTTACGTTACTGAGCTAGCGCTGTTTTATTTATGTTTTAAGTTTATGCACTCTCTGTTAAAATGTCAAAACGATCGTGTAAATTCACCTAGGATTTACAGAATAATTTCCTTTCGTTGAAGAAAGTATGTGCTGGTACTGGTAATCAAGATCAAGACGATAGAGTTAAATGTTACATTGTAATTCTGAGTTTTCGGTTGCTCACGTTGGTCGATCCGCTATAAAAGATCATTTGCAGTCGAGTGAAGACAAAAAGAGTTTAGGATGTACTGCTAACTCATCAAAACTGACTAGTTTTTTTAAGACTGCGAGCTCTAATGACAAAACATTCAGCAGCGAAAGAAGCGACCTTTGCTTACCTCACAGCAAACCATTACCTAAGTTTCAATTCAAATTCTTGCTTATCAAAACTAATTTCTAAGTTTTTTTACCATAAATTTTCACTCGGAATAACTCAGTGTGAGGCAAAAATTTTAAATGTAATAGCTCCTTTAGCTCAAGAAATGTTTAAGAAGACTTGACGAAATCAAACTACGTAATTGTAAGTAAGGATGCATCAAACAGAAAGGATGTAAAACTTTGTGCCAACTGTTTGCGCTACTTTAATCCTAATTCAGGTGAGCGAGTATTGCTGTTAGATTTCAAATCTGTCGCGGGTGAAACATATGAAATTCTTACAAATTACTTACATTCTGTCTTGTTGCTAAACGATTTGAATAACAAAGTAGTTGGCTTTCATGAAGATAACTGCAACACTAACTTTGGTGGTGTGAAAACAGCAGGGAAAAAGAATGTTTCCCATCCACTCAAGTATAGCCTAGGACGCAAAAAACATCTTCAGAAATCTAGATGAGCAAGACCGTACCAGTGTGAAAGAAGAATGTCATGGCTTTTATAAAAGATGCATTGCGTACTTGGATCTCTGGGCGAAAATGTTTTTAAACGTTGAACAGTTTTCATGGGTCAATCTGACCAAAATAAATGCTGTTAATTGGGTAAACGCTGAAACTTCTGCTGAAATTATTAATTGCTGTCTTTTTTGATGTACCCGATATGAAAATAAACAATGATCGGCTGTTTGACGGAGTTATGTTTGCTAGGGAATATTTGCAGTCAAATTGGGAACAGTGGAAGGATGACGGGACTACCGGAGATGTGATTATTTGAAGAAGAAAAATGGCTCAGGCTGTTTGGTCACTTTAACGAGAATCACATAGCAGCGCCCAGTCTGATCAAGACTGTTGAATATGCTTTTGTTTACATGGGACATTGAGACAGTATTCTCTTTGATGAACAACGCATGGACTGACGACAGGGGTTTGATGAAGGAATCTACGGTTAAAGACTTGATGACATATAAAATTAATATTGGCTCAGCTTGTGAAGGATTCTTACAAGAAGATTAAAAATAAAAAAGACTTTCTAAAAAAGTCCTAGACAATGAAAAGATGTAAATATTGTTCAAATTTTTGTTCCTCACTCAGTGTTTCTTCTTACAAGCAATTTATAAATATTAACATGTAAGAAATATAATGTTTTAATTTATACGTCATTTATTATTATCCCTCGTTTAGGTTCCTAATCAATAACCATTTATTCATAGCATTGAGAATAAATTACTCTCTAAAGCACATTAAAAATCCGCAAAGTATGTGTACCCTTGAATACCCGCGACGCTGGGAGGGGGCATTCAGGTATCCCGGTTGAACATTTCAGAAATCTGGCAAGCCTACCTAAACAGAATTAATTTAGTTCTATTTCTATTCACACAATTGGGAATAAATTAATCAAGTGATTACCTGCTTGTGAAATTTGGAGAAATTAAAGCATAACTTCTTGCATTATGCCTGTAAGTAGCATATATTTTATGGTCCATTTTTAAATGAAACACAAATTCTCTTGATTTGCATACTATCCGAATTCTGTACTCGCATTATCAAAGGAAGCGATAAAAGGAAGGAAAATAAGTCAACTGGGCTCTTTTTATGTCGCCGGATGTATATAAATTTGGCAAAAAAATATTCGAGTGTTGGCTAAAGCTATATTTTACAAAAATACGACTGTTAAACCGTCACACTTCCTTCTTGTGCTCAAATGATTTAGCCCGTTAAATGTACTCAGCGCTTAAATCTCACGGAGAGAGAGAGAGAGTTCAACCACACCAAGGTTCCAGATTACGTATTAGTTCACTCACTTGATTGCATGTTATTTGAGTTGCAAGGAAATGATCCTTATTCAGGAGTTTTATAATGCAGATTTAAATCGTTTTCGTTATACAAACACAAGCAGCGGAAACATTAATAACGACCTTTATCACTTGGTCATCATTTCTTCGCCTAAATAAATAGGTTATTAAAAAATAATCTAAGCTTGAAACATTTTTTTTCGCTTTCCAATACTTTTGCTTTTAAATGTCTTCTATGCTTTTACATCATACTGATCTTAACTGCATAGAGCATTAATCCCCCTCCCCAAAAAATAAATATTAAGCAAGCCTGAAAAAAATGTAGCTATTTATACAAATTAATAAGAGGGAGAAGAAAGAAAAAAGTTTAGATAGAATTCCAGACACAACTTTGCATTATTTGAGTCCTTCACTGCTTTCCTGTGGCTCATTTTTCTTTGGTGAACTTTTCATTACATTTCAATTTATCCTTCGCCTTATGGACAAATAGCTAAGATTTGTACCCATCCTTGCAATCAAGTCAACTATGGGGATTTCAAACCGTCAGTGTTTACCCTGTGTATTAGGAAGGAGATATAAGTACCACCCAAAACTGTCGCGTTCGTGACAAAACTTGGTTTCTTTTTCACAAGTAATCCCATAGAAGGTTGCAAATAAATAAAGAAATTCTACCAAACTAGATGCAGGAAAATTTCAATCATACACTGATTCAGCTACTATTGAGGGTTTACCTTTCTAAAAGAAGTAAGGCCTGATAAAAACCGTCTTTAAAAATATGTACGGTACCTTCAACATTCACTTTCCTTGTCTTATGAGAAACAAAATTATGAATAATAATAGAATTAGATTTCTTCTAAAATCTAAATTATGGGTTTTTCTGGATCCTGGCTTAGAACCCGGTCTTTTAAACCTAAGCCGAAGTCAAGCCTTGGGGGAAACTGAAAGTTGGATCAAGTTCTGGGCAAAACTTAAGCTAACGCGAAAAAAAGGTAATCAAGAACTGAAACATTTACTTTCAGCTATTCGTCACAGAGTAACTGAAATTAATTTACAACCGAAATTTACTACATATTTACAGATAAAGATCAGAACTTCGTATAATCCAAACAGACTGAACAATAATTAATATCTTGCGGATTCTGAGGTTTGGTCAAACACATTCTAATTTAAGCTTGAAGTTGCAATTAATATAAAAAACTAGATTATCAATCTAGATGCAAATTTTGTTTCAGTTACTACCTACATTAAATACTCGATAAAATTTATTGAAATTTATACAAGTTGGCTCATATTGTATCTACGATAATGAATTGGTAACCATGCCAGAATGCGCATACTTTTATGAGTTATCTACGTTGAACCGATGCAGTTGCGAATTAGGGCTGTGAAAAGCTTTTGTTTAAAAAGGCTCTGTAGTAGGCATTCAGCGCTAATGTGGCAGAACACTGAAGATCATCATAATTATGGGTAAGACAACTGGTGGATACAATTTAATTCCAGCCAGAAGCTCGATTATGTCTGTACTTTAACCAATATTTACAAATCGTCTGATTTTCAGCCTAAGTGATTCGTATCCTGCTTCCCAAATTTGACTGCTCTGGTTTGACTGCTCTGGAGCTCTGAAGGAAAGAGTCTTTGCAGATTATTCGCGGACTACTGTCGAATTGAAGAGCAATCATGCTATTCCGCATTTGGATGTTGCTAGCAACAATATGTTAAAGTAATTGTTTTAGTTTTTACATCGAATTTATAACTTAATTTATAGTTGGAAATAGCATATCTTAAGAAATAAATGGTGATATTTTGCCTGCAAAACGTTTATTAAATTTGCTCCGATAATAGAAGTTAATGCTTGGGAACTCTGAAAGAAAAAAACTGACAATTCTGCAAGAAAATCTCGAGTCTTGAGTATCGAGAATTTTTTATCTTTCCCTTTTGTAATTTCCAATTCTGAAGTAAAAAAATATTGTAAATCTCAAGAATTAAGAAATATGATACTTCAATCGTCTTCTGAAAAATTTGAGAGTTGATTTTCCTCATTAAACTGTAGAAAGGAATGGTATGGAAATAATTCGATCATTTAAAATAAAGCAACTGAAAATATTCAATGGTTTGGGATAAAATTTCAAATTAGGATATCAGTTTTGATAGATATTCTTGAAATGGCTTTGGTGTGGTGTATTTAAGGAAAGCACTCAAGGGCTATCTGCCTAATGGGAGGTATGCCTTCGTGGATGACTTTCTAAGGGAAACTGAATCACGGGCTGAGCTACCAGTGTTCAGCGACTTAACAGCTCGGCCGTTGGTGGGCCCATTCTTGGAATGAAATGACATTAAATCGGATTAGTAGTTACTTTTAAAAGTACAACTATATTTATCCGCCAATTTGCAATAGACGAGTGAATAAGACCACCAAATGCTGGTAATACGACCAGGTATGAATCTTAGAGAATGGTTGGATTTTCCTTATATCTAAAGTTAATATAAGCCCAATCTTTAAGAAAATTCCCCACGAAGGTATTTCCTTGAGGCAAATAGCATTAGTGTACCTTTTTATAGACCAAGAATTCCAAATTCGGCCTACTAGCTTATACTCACAGCTTTGATGAAGATACTCTTGAACAGGAGTGAAATTTCAGAGCTATGCATTTTCTCTTGTCTATACAGCTAGAAACATAACGTTATTTTGTATTTCTACAGACAACATAAATCTCTGTTATCGTAATAACCAATAACTGGCGGTTAGCTCTTCGTCATAAAGAGCGCAAGGTTGGAGCTTCAGATACATTGGATGAAATACTTTTAAATTAGAAATAAAAAATACTGCGCTATTTTTTGCACAAAATCGAAAATACGTAAAATGCGATCAGCTTCTCCATGCTTGGACTTTTTATGTGCAAACACAGGAATCATTAGCAATTATTTTAATAAAAACGTCTTCTGTAATTGCAAAATAAATACCGTTTATTGATTCTGCAATGTAATTAGAAGATAACAAATATGTAAAACAATCAATTTCTATTTCTATTTTACGCATTTTTTCCATTTTTTATATCTCATTGTGTTTTTCCTCTAATTATGACAATTCTTTATTAATTAAAAATTGTTTCAGAATCTCCAAATGAGATTCTCGAGAATTTCGGAAGGAGATTGAATCTTGAGAAAAAAATTAATTATTAATTCACGAATTTCCCAATTTCGAGAACGCAAAGAGTTTGGAGAAATACAATCACGATCAAATCATAACCTTATAATACTTTTAATAATTTTACTTCTGAAGCCAACAGCTGTAATTTTTTTAGTGCTGAAATTTTTTCAGCATTCAGAAAAATTCTGAAAGAGAAAAGTTTCTAAGGAAAAAACCTCTGATGAAATTGAAACTCCGCTTGCATTATCTATCCTTTCTCAGATTACGCTCACAAACCGAAGAGAATTGTACGAGGCCTATTATTTATTACACACTCATCAACTTAATAAAGCTGGTTTCAAACGTAATCAAAACTGATCCGCATTAACCTTTTTTTTCTTCTTTGTGTGACAGATACTCTATTGGGTTCGTCAAAGGAAAGAACAAGACCATTAAAAGCAAAATAAATCATTGAAGCCTTTTTGAATACTCAAGTTTATCTCCTCCGGCCAAATCAGCAGGTCACGAGACACATTGATGGATAGCGTCTGCGATTGTAGAGACACACCTCCTTTGCAGTACATTCCAATGCCGTTTGGAAATTATTGCCATGGAAAATGTCTTTTTTCCCCTTGTTTTTTGAATTTTTGCCGAGAACAATATCTTCACGCACAAAAATGCGGTTACGTTTTCTTCAGAAACGTGCGCGAACCAAGCGTTTCCATACTATTAGAGAAATGGAATAAATTGCGATTTTACAGAGAGTGAATAATTACGCATTCCTGTTCTGCAGAATACTTTCAGTTTGTCTGTGTACTTACTCTTTAATATAAAACTGGAGCTTTTCTGAAAACTGATGCTCTATAATTAAAGAAGTTGTTATTCAAATATGAATGATAAGCAGTATATAATTTAAAGATGTCACTATCTGCTTATTAACCTGATGCTTGTCATCAGGCTCACTGAAATTCCATCTCATTTAATAACTGGTAAAAGTTATTCTTCCTTCAGCATATCAAATAAAAGGCTTGATGTACTTCAAGAGTGTATCGGTATGATTTTCTTTATGAGAAGAGAGAAAGAAAAGATCATCTTAATTATTCATTTGTTGGTGCCGCGTGCTTCATAGAATCAAACAGATCCATAGTAATGAGCTAAGGCAAAGACGAATGGATCGTGATTCGGTATTGTAATATTAGATGGTGTGAATAGAGCTTCTCTTTTAGATTATTTATGCTGTGAAGATTGACTGATTTATTGTTTGTGCCGTTAGCATAATCTGCCTACTATCAGCTTGCAATGTTCTGAGCCTACAAATTTGTCGCAAAAGATTTGGTAAGACAGATGGTATAGCTTAAACAATAAGTGGTAAGACAGCTGTAGCAATTTGAAAAGTTTTCAAAGTCAAAGTGTTTTATATAATTATTTATCAGAAGATTACGAGGAATTATCAGCTTCATTTAAGACTCTCTGAATTACGTGATCCTGAATCCGAGTCTTATAAGTATCAACGGTAATCAAAGTCAGCTCCAAGGACTGCCACTGGATAGCAAATTGGAGTTCTTCTTACATCTATTGCCAATACCCAAGGACTTTTCTCATTCTCCTGTTCTTGAGTTGTAAGAGTTAGCATATTTAGGCAGAGCTGGAAGATCCATGGTTTAAAGGTTTGCGAGAGAACAGTTCGGGTGCCACTTTTAAAGTCATTAGGTTTTTAGATGCAGGAGACAGGAAAAATGTGCGACACCCTCTCCGAGATTCGAACTCCGGATCTTCCGATTGGCCGGACATGCTATGTATTCACACTACGAAGACCTGTAGTGAAGAGAGATATATACATCTTAACACTGGAAAATCAATGGTTGGAATCCTACCAAGAATACAGTCGATTTTTCTCATTTCTCACTACGGAAGTCTAATAATCTATACATAAATCGATTTCATGAAAAATTATCTTGTTTTCAGCGTAACTCTAGTAACAATGAAGCTTATTACAGAGAAAAACCTGAACAATACTTTCTGATCAAAAACTTCCGCTGTACTTGAGACATTTAAGAGAAAAAGCTTTCAAAAATAGGAACCGACTATATGAAATTTGAACGAAAAAATGCTGCATTAAAACTGTGCAATAAAGATGTGTGGAAAGTACGACCATAAAGAACATAAGAGAAGAGTAATGTGGGTTTGGTTAATGTCAGCGGGCTGAGTTTAATATTTTTTGCATATTTTGCTTCTATTGGTGGTAAAGGCTTGATCTGAGGGATTCAAGATAAGTGGAATATTCACGAAATTTATCGTTATTTCTTCAAATGCCACCGAATTTCGAAATGCTTAAAAGAACCAATAGCAAGCTAAAATAGCTATTAATATCAAATTTCTCACATTACATGTAATGAAATATTTGAATATTTAAAGGAAAACATTTCGAATATTTATTCAAATTTATGAGGATGCGCAACAAATATACATGCATACTCTCGAATACATACTCATAAATTTTGTCAAGTGTAGTGAAGTTATAATTAAATCGAATTTCACTTAATCGCAACAGTCAAAACATTTGTTATCAATTTTAATTCTCATGATCTGAGAGAATCTCAGTTTTATGAATTCATTATGGTCAAGAGGTGAAGATCGCCTTCTGTTGACGAGGTGAAAAAAATTTCAAATTAAAAAAAATACGCTGAGAATTAATTTTGAACAAATAACGAAATCTAGCTACATATATGCAAAAATCTGATGTGGACACCACATGACTTCCTCGTACAGCTATTAAATTATGCACATTTTTTGCTGCAACAATAAACTGATATTAAATATTGTTAGATATTTATTGTTAAACTAAGTACACATATAAACGTTTATTATATATGTGGTTAGATTTCGTTATTTGTTCAAATAAATTTTTTTCTTTAAATATGACACTGCCAAAACATGAATATTTTCGTCATTTAAAATACACGTCTGTAATTTGAAGTATATATTGACTACAACCAGCAATTGCGAAAATAAAGGCTGAGTAGACGCTTTTAAGCCGGAATAGGGAGTGTTTATATATGTATGCCTATATATATATATATATATACACACACACACACATATATATATATATGTATAATTAGAAAACTTTCCATATACCATGTTCAAGGAACCGAAGTTCAATTTAAAACCAAGAATTATTAAGAGAATTTTTTAGAATTTTAACTAGTATTTTAAATCAGTATTTTCTAAATCTCCTTTTCTTTGAAAACATAAAAATCTGTAAAGAAAAATTCTTAATCGCAAAAATACCAAAATCAAAAGTAAAAATTTTAAGTATTGAAAAAGTAGCTATTGTCGTTGATCGCAGATTAATTGACTTGTCAAGGGGAATAAACCAATATAGCATCAATTAACAACAACTAAATTAAGAGAGTGTTATGTCTTTCATCCATGCAAGGATCAAATTTTATTTCTGCAAGAGCCCAATTTTAAATCACCAAACAATACTAATTAATAGAAAGACATTAGCCCATTTAAAGTCATAAGAACCTACAAAAACAAAATTAAATTAGAAAATAATCTTTTAAATTTAAGTTGCTCATGCAGAAAACTACTAATCGATATCCTTACTTTAGAAAAAATAATCCCCGACACTCTCATTCTCAAACTCAAAGAACATTAAAAAAGAAAATTAAAAATCAAAACAATTTCAAAAATGACAAAATCCTTTAAATTAAAGTTAAATAAAAGTAGTAAAATAGAAATTTAAAGATCAAATTCAGGAAGAAATTAAAATTAACTTGCCTGCAAAATTTTAGAAGCAAATGGCTGGATATGCAAGTGATGGAATATAAAAATTAGTTGTCATAAACAGTTGTCATAAAGCCTTACGGCGAGAAAACTGGAACACAGTACAAAAAGACGTAGTAGCAATAGCGTACCATGTTGATGGCGTAGCACGTAGAATTCACAGATCCTTATTGAAGAGAAAGAATTCTGATTGCGTAGTATGCTAAAACGTTGAATCCCTAGAAACTTGGCAGTCGAGTAATACTAAATATTCATTTTTATTTCAATTGACATTTGTGGCCACAATTTACTTGGCACTCTAATCGTGCCTATTCAAGAACATTTACGTTTTCTAACATTGCTGCGATAAGAAGAGAGCATAGCCAAAGAGCGCCCAAGCAGCGCAGAGGTTCAAGCTAAAGTGTGCAATTATCCAATATGGAGACTCACCAGGAGATGGTTTTGATTTAGATTAGAAAGGTTTCGATTCTCAAAATTTTAAGTTCCGAGTTACCTACGTCATCAGCGCTACGCAACCCGTGCAAGATCGATTAATCTAGAAATGACGCAGTCCACAAAATCTATTATTACGATTTTTAGAATAGAGAGGAGGAATTAATGGGTTACCGTTGGTTTGAATTATAATTTTGATTTATTCTTTTTTTAAATCTTACTTTATATATATATATATATATATATATATATATGATATATATATATGCATTTTGTAATGCCGATTGCAATAAAAAAAGGGAGATGCAAAACTAGACATAACAGCAGTCTCGTATAGAAGATTTAAATTTTCTACGGCTCTTGAGTTATACGAGATATATACATAAGTACGTACAAACGTCACGAAAACGTCATTTTTTAATCCATTTTAAATTCACTTTACAATCCATTTTGGAGTCATTTATTCCGTCCGTCGTACAAAAGTCATGTAAAAAATTGGTGTAGATGGATTTGGGGAAGGTCAAAATGGATATTTCCGTTGAAATATGATACCGGAAATTTTTCGTGATTATAAGACTTCCTATACTTCGTACAAAAAAGTAATAGCTGTTTATAAATGCAGTTAGTCTAGCAATAAATATCTAATAATATTTAATATCACTTTATTCTGTTAATATCAAGGAAGTCATGCGGTAATATCAATGAAGCCTGCAAAAGAAGTCATGGGGTAAATACATCAGATTTTTTATTAATAAATGTATATTTTATGATGAAAAAAAGGGACCCTACTATATTGTGTGTAAACTGTTAATTGTAAGATAAATCTTTCTTTAAGACATAGTTTGAAGCATTTTAAGCACTTGAATAGATTATGTCAGATTAAAATTTTAATTGCATTAAAAGAGTTATTTCAAAGTCAATTATCTGAAATAAAAAAAATGATAAATTTTAGATAATTTTGAAATACCCTGACGGGAATTTCTGACACTTTGTGATTGCACGTTCTAGTGGCCCATACACTTCTATTGACAATATTCCAAGACATCATTCTCTAAAAGTAGAAAGTTGTGGTAGTAAGTGATATTTGAACGTCTTGTTTTTATGAATTCAATTGTTTTGGTAAAAGACTTGCATGTTATGCTTAATCCGTAATACCAATTATTACATTGTATTTAAATGGTATATTTTTATCATGCGTTTTTTCTGACTTAATTCATGCAATTTTGGCTTAATAATCTAAGAATAATAATTGTAATGAAAAGTAAACTACAGCATATTTTTTTCGCAGGGACTGATTTCTTATGCATGTTTTAGAGGAAAGCAAAATTTTTTTAAAAGGGAAATTTTAAAGTTTATTCTGAGCACTGAAGTCAAAAGTACTGAACTCAAAAGAAATAAAAACTCAAAAAAAGAAAAAAAAAAAGAAATCTTTTTAAAAATAAATTAGATACGTAGAAGTTGTACAGTATACACATTTGCTTAACACCATAATACATATTTACTTCTATCTTTAATTATCAAAAATATTTACCACAGCTCCTTCAGAACTTAACCGGAGTAAATAATTAGTTTGGCTAAGTAATGTTCTGTATCTATGATACTTTAAGCTTTAAAGCCATAATATTATATATTAAATTTTCTCCCACCTTCTTCTCATGCCTTCATGGTGTAGTGGTCAGCACGATCAACGCGTGTTCGAGAGGTCCGTGGTTCGAGCCCCGGCGAGGGCATTGCTCATTTGTCATCTCTCCTGCTTTCAAAAATACCTGACGCTACAGTGACGCCCGAACAAATAGTGGTGATGATGATTCTCCACCACCAGGATTTGGCGCTTGGGTTCGCTAATCCCCAGACGTCCTTTAAAAGAGGGAGTATATAAGGTATTTCTCCCGCCTTCTTCGCATGATGTCGTGGTGTAATGGTCAGTACGCTCGGCGCGTATTTGAGAGGTCCGTGGTTCGAATCCCGGCAAAGGCATTGCTCAATCCTTCCCCTTTCCTGCTTCGAGAAAATACTTAATGTCTCTACGAATTTTCCACAAGTTTCTAGCCGTATTTGAAAATAATGGCTTTGTGATGTCAAACAAGCATTCAGTTTTATCGAAACTTTCTAGTCCATAGATTTATTTTTTAAACATCTCTGAGATATGTAACAGTACATAAAAAATGAAGCAGAAGATTTTAAGTCAACCATTTCTTTTCAGATAAATATGCCATAGATCATTAAAGGACAGAAGAAAAAGAAATAAAAATCTCAAAAACCCTTTGGCAAAATATCTAGTTCTAGGTCTAAAAGAGAAGGCTCTCATGCCCTCAACTCCACCCGTGCAATGACCTTATTCAGCAGAGTTCATTAATTGCATAATTAACTGAATGCTAACTGAAGGAACTAAATGAATACAGAAATTATTAAATGACAGTCGGAGCCTGGGAGGAAACAATAAAGGATAGGTGGAATTAGATTCTAATTCATTATTCTGTTTAAAGTAAGCTTCTCATAAAAGAATAAATTTCAGAATTAGACATAAATCATTTTTAAATTTTGGTGCGAATATCAGCTTTGAATATCAAAATTTGCATCATACAGAATGCTTTTGAATACTTTAAAACTCCATTAAATTTGTATGTGTTTTTAAAAATTTGCAAGGTTTAATTTAAAATTTTGGTGTTAGATCTTAATTCCCCTATTTTGAGTTATATCCTTCTCTCCAAAAGATAAAAGGTTAGTTTTGTGTCAGACGTACACTGGTGGACAATTGCTAAGGATTGACAAAACGATAGCTAATATAAAACACAAAATGAAAGAAGGCAAAACATGAAAAATTAGAATAATTGCGGAATACAGTAAGAAAATGTGTGAGTATGCAAATTCTAATATACTCATTTGTTCGTCTCGTGATAGCGCTGATAAAAAATTTAAAAGATTTGGTGAGTGCAAGCAACTGGTCTATTAAGTGAAACTTTTATGTAAAAGGCTCAGTTCACGAACATGAAAACTTCGATATGTATTCCTGACATCACTTAGAAGATTTATGCATGGTGATATCTCTGGAAAGATAGTAGAAGAAGGAAAACTAACAAACATTGCCGAAGAGTTCAAAATCGCTCACAAACACTTTTTTATGGCTGTGAAAAGTATTTGAAATAGCTGGAATGTATACTTAGAGTCAAGGGGAAGGACGATGTTTGATGAACGAGGCATGCAGGAGAAAGGTACATTACCGTGCACCACAGCTCTGAAGGTAGCGAATGAGTTTCTCGCTGCTACAGGACGGCAGATAGAAAAACTGTACCCAGACGTTTGGAAGAAAGAGGACTGTGCATCCACAGATCTGTTGTGTGTATCCCATTGCCCATACAGTACCATACTGCCTGTTTGTAGTCGTATAGAGAGCGTCGCAATGGGACTCAACAAAAGTGAACTTGCGTAATATTCTCATATAAGAGTAGATTCAGTCTGTCATCGGACTGTAGACGCCAACTGATCTTGCGTGAGAGTGGTTCTGCTTATTGCCCAGAAAATATCCATGAAAGGGATCGATACATTAGATGCAGTATGGCGATTTTGGATGCAGTATCATGATTAATGGTGCACGCCCCTACATGTGGTTACAACTGAGTCTATGACCAGCCAATTACACAGTGATGAAGTTCTGCTACCTATGGCTCACAGCGTTGTTTGCACACAGTGTTGTTCCTCTCCAGCAATGCCACCTTTTTCGTGGTATTTTCGGTGATAAATTTCTTTTCATGGATGTCAAACCACAATGTCATGGAGCACTCGCTGTTCAGAATTGTTTAGACAATGAAAACATTAAACACCTCTTATGCTCAACACGTTCTTCACAACTAAAACTCACTAAAAATGTTTGTTATGCTCTAAGGCGGCGGCTTGCTGACCGAAAATATCCTCCAAAGAACTAGAACATCCTCATCCTTGAACTGAATAAGCCGTGGCATGAATTATTTCAATAGCTGCTAGATAATGTTGTGCAAAGCATGGCACGACATGTGGAAAGTTGCGTCGCACTCTGCAGTGGACATATCCCAAATTGACACATTTCTCAAAGGTGCCTGTTGCCGTTCATGTGAAATTTTCTATTTCTTCGTACACAGCATCAAAAATGCTTTTTAGATGTTTAAAAAATTTCTTACTTTCCTGAACAATAAATGTCCTTTATTCTAAAGTCCAGCAGTGTATAGTGCTCAGTTTATAAAAATAATAACAGGTTCGTCACTTATTTATCTCATAGCTCGTGTATGAACTGACATCGCATGTAAAATGATTTAACACTTTTGAAGATATTTTACGAGGCTTAAACATCATAGGATAATATTACACATATGAGCTTGATAGTTTGAAATTTCTCTATTAGGAAGCTATTTAAGGGGACGTTGGACTTTAAAATAACTAAAAACCAACCAAAATATTTAATTTGTTTTTTAACTCTGGTAACATTCCATACATATATTTACATCGTATGCATAAAACGGAGTTCAAATATTCTAATTTTTAAAGAAGTTACAAGCATTTAAAATATGTAAACAACGTAAACTTTGCCCTTTAAATTTTGGAGAAAATGTAAAAAAACTGCATTTCGACAGTTATTTACTGGTGTTATAATTTATACATTTGCCCAAAAGAAGTGTTTATTTCTAAAAAGGGGCTAGAAATGTCAGTATTGATAACTATTAATTTAACTTTGGTTACGTAAAATGCTATACGCGTAGAACAGGAGGAAACACACTCGTTTTCTCTACTCGTTGCAAAAAAGCGTGACGAAAGTCGCTTGAACCAAAGCAAAAAGAGAAGTTTAGCTACTTGGAAAAAAAACAGACATAGTAAAAAATATTGTAAAGCATTAAAAGATAATGTACACTTATGTCCATAAATTAAGGATAATTCGGAGTCACGCGGAAATCGAACTCTAAAATAAATGTATCACCTGTAAAATCACTACACACATCTTCAAGAATCATATGCAAGTTTCAGGAAGTAACCAGATGACACCGATGGTACGTCATAATGACGAGAGTGTAAGAGAGTGATATATAAGGAATACAAGCAAACAAGTAAAATTGTTCGCAGGCGCTTCATAAGCATTTCAATGCAATAACCGAATAGTTATGACACAAAGGACGCATTTGATTTTTTACGTGGTAGAATTATCGGCCGTCTGGAATGTGGGCGTACCCAACTGGAAGTATTAGACGAACTTGGAATTGCCCAGAGTGCCAGAGTGTCCAGGCTTTGGCAAGAATTCCAAGATGATGGTAATGTGAGTAGACGTTACAGCACAGGTTGCCCCAGAGTTACAACGCCGAATGAGGACCGGTATTTGGCAGTTACTGCCAAAACAAACAGGCGGAGCACAGCCTCAGACCTGTCTCGTCAGCTCTCTTCAGCCACTGGTACGACAATTTCAAGGCAGACCGTGTACAGACGCTTAGGGCAGATTGGGCTATATGCTCGTAGACCTGTCAGATGCGTTCCACTTACTGCAACTCACTGTCGCCTGCGGTTAGCCTGGAGTAGAGAGCATGCATTGTGGACACCACAACAGTGGGCTTGTGTGATGTTTTCCGACGAGTCCAGGTTTAGCTTGCAATCTGATTCTCGCCGGACTTTCATATGGAGAGGTCCAGGTACCCGTTACCACCAAGAAAACATCATTGAACGACACCGTTACGGTGGTGCAGGAGTGCTCGTTTGGGGTGGAATTATTCTGGGTTCCAGAACTGACCTGCATGTTCAAATTGGAACCATGACAAGCCAAATCTATCGGGACGTCATTCTGGAACAACATGTACGTTTGTTTCGGGGCGCCATGGGCGCACAATTTGTGTTTATGGATGACAACGCCCGTCCTCACCGTGCAAACATCGTAAGCGAATGCCTTCAATCGGAGGATATCACCCGTATGGACTGGCCAGCATTCTCACCGGACTTGAATCCAGTAGAGCACGTGTGGGACATGCTTGGCCGACGAGTTGCAGCCCGTCAACCTCCTCCTACATGTCTACCGGAACTTCGGAGAGCATTGCTTTTTGAGTGGTGTAATATCCCCCAAGATCAGATCGATAATTTGATACTCAGCATGCCTAGGCGTTGTACGGACTGTATTGCATCGTCTGGGAGACATACAATGTATTAACAATCATACCAACCATGTAATATTGGTTTTTGCAAATAGGTCTTTTTTTGTAATTTGCTCCAGGGAGAAAAAATCGCTAATTTTTTTAATAATATCAAACATATAGCATCTTTTTTTGCTCTTTACCTTTTGTTTAATAAATAAGCTTTACAAATAAGTCCAATTTGTTTTGCTTCTAACTCTTCCTTTGCCTGATTTTGCATTATCCTTAATTTATGGACATGAGTGTAAATGTAAGAAATGAAGGTAAAATATACAGTGCAGGTAAATTTTAAATGTTTCATTGGATATAAAGTATAAATTGTTTCTGTCTATAACTTCGAATCACATACCAATTTGCGATATGTTTATTTTTGTCATATTTAATATTATGAAATTAAAAATAGTTAAATGATACGAAAGTATTATGTTTACAAATTCATATTTAAAGTTAATTTGCTGTTTCTCATGACCATGCATTAAAGGTAAGTTTGAAGAAAAACTTTAAAAATCCAATTCTCTCAAATCAAATTTTTTCGCAGTTCGTATGAATGATATTTGGAAGAAACTATCTTGTTATATGTTACAGTAGATCTGTATATGCATTTTTGGATATGAGGTTATTAAGAAGTTTAAGCTTATGATAACATTTAGCAAAAGGTGACATTTTCCCGAAAACTGGGTATAAATTCACAAAAAATCCTTTTTTAAAAATTTCTGTTACATCATATTCAATAACGGATAAACAAAAACTTTTGTCAAGTCTTTATAACTAACTTAAAGGAAAAATTAGGAAAAAATATTGAAAATTAGAAAGCAAGGAGCATTTTAAGTCTTTAATTAAAACAATTAATTATTTGTTTAAAAAATTTTTAATTTAAAATAAATTAAAATTTTGAACATATATTTTATAAACTTATGTTATAATATGTATACGTATAAAATTTCTTGTTGAAAACACAAAAACTCAAACTAATTTTTAAAATCCATTGAGAACCAGCATTGCTGTTCATCAGTGATTTCGTATGATTACATGCTCAGTTCAGTTGCTTTTTCTGTTATGTGTGACTTATCTCACTTATCTGACAGTAACATCAGAACAAGCCCTCAAATTCACCGTGGCGAAGAATGCAAGATTGCGCCTGTAGTTGGTAAGAGCCTTGAGCACCATATAGGTAACAGTATGACTTCGCTCAATTCCGCTCTAATTTTGATGGATAGTAATAATAATGATGATGATGGAAAGTAATAATCATGTCATTAATGAATGATTTTGGCGCGTTCTCTCTAACTTACCTGCGATCTTCTGTCACAGTCTGTTTGATGTACCAAGGTCTTTCTTAAAAACGTTACTTCGATTTTTTTGTTTATTTCAGTATGTAAAATAATGATGCATAAAATATTATAAATAAAATGAAATATTTTGGAATTTTCCGTTTGGCCAGAACATATTACCTGTATTTGATGGAAATGCGACAATCCGTTTTTGAAGCTGAGATAAGCAGCTAAGTTTGTATAATATGTCACGAGGAATAATAACAATACTAATACAAGTCGAAAATTTTCTTCCAGCTCTATTATAAATGGCAAAAAACATTTGTCAAGAATAGGTGATCTTTCTTTTTGTTGTTAGAAAATGTAATTTGATTCGCACCGTAAAGATTTAAGTGCTTTCGTAGTTGAAGTTTCTAAACTATTGAGTGTTTAAGTAGAATCGTTTCTTCTAATTGTAAAAGTTCGAACGCACACTTAATTGACAAGTCCCATTTTCTTAAAAAATCTTTACTTTTAATGAATTTTTAATCATTCCAGCAGCTCTTTGTTACGATGTGGTTATCTTGACCACAGAGAAGACAACGAATATTAATTCATATTTATTTTCGATTGAATTGAGCGCTGATTTACTTAAGGTTTTGATTTAGAATGTGTAGTATTTGGCAAATTTTTAGAATCACGTTGGTTAATCGTTTGTTTACGATGTCCTTCATATTGCTTTTTGTTATATCTATTTATTTCTTTCAATACTTTTAACTATCGATATCGTTTTATAACTTTTGATCATGATTGTCGAATTTGATAGTTTCTGCAATTATTATGCTTTTCGAAATGTTTTCATAAGTAGCTATTTTTGATTGCAAATTCTGTCCTAAATCATAAGTTATCTGCTACAGTTCAAAAAACTGTGTGCCAAAAAATATATCAACAATAAATACCTTGCATTGGAGAAATTAATTGATAGAGAATACACTCGAACCTGTTTTTGTGCGGTCTTTTTTTTGTACGATTTTTTTGTGCACTATATGAAACTTTCAATCAAATTGGAGCATAATTATAAGATTATATGACAGCAGATAAAATCTATGCAGGATTCCAACTTTGCCATAAATTGGAATGACATTTTTTTGCAATCGATGCCAATTTTGAAAGAACTTAAAAATTCCAAAAGGAGCTTGAATATTGTAAGTATTTGATATTGTAAGTATGCACAATATTGTATTTCTGGCTACCGAGACATAAACAAGCGTCTAGTGAAACAACAGTTGTCGCAAAAACTGATCGCTGACTACATGGTAAATGAAAAAAGTCAACTCTAAACGAGTGCAAGGTAGTGTCTTCAAGTAATAAAAGCGATTTTGAACCAGTTTACCACAAGAAACTTCGCGTATTGTCAGACTACGAAGGATAACGGTTATACGTTTTGAAAAGTTCTGTACGTGTAAAATAAATACATTTGTAAATAAAATACTTAAAAATGTTCGCATGTGTATTTTCTAAAACAGCTTCTAAAAGGTAAGGCGAGATTCCGAGTAGCTGCCAATCTTTGTATCTTGATTTCGTTTAAAAGAGCAATTCCTAATTATTTCTTAAGGTTTTGAGTTATTTTCTGTTTGAGACTTTTTAATGTGGTTCCTAGTCACCGCATAAAAAATCCTTTTTAATTGTTTTGCGAAAATTATTTTTTATAGCTACTCGTGAAGTTTTGTGCAATTTTTTTATGCGTTCTCTTGCGGTCCCTGTCCACCTCACAAAAACACGTTTGAGTGTACTATTTGCTTGCAGAATAGCAAAAATTTACAATGCGACACTTCATTTATAAAGTTCTAGTTAATTTACGTGTCACTAGAACCTTAAGGGAGTGTCTAGCGACTATTTGCTGGTCCTTACAACTATAAAATATTAAGTCCAAAGAAAGCTTAAAATACACTTTTATTCACTCAAAGAAATACTCACAGACGGCTCCTTCTCAGGCTTACAGGAAAGTCTCCACGTGGGCTTTAACTTAAGATAGAAACTAAACTGATTCTAACTAGCTAAACTTTAGCCGAAGCTGTACAAAGATAACTAACCGAGTTTCCCCGTGATAAAAGCTCACCGGCGAATACTAACAGGCACGTAATACTACGGCCGTACGTAGTAAGATAGGCTTAAAGCAACGATGTGGCCGAAGGCAGAACACACCCTACTAAGAACTTCTGAGCTCTTCTACTGAAGTGACTGAACTTCCCATTAAATACTAGTTCTACTTCATTTACATAAAACACGATATTGGAATCTCATTCTCGCAGGGAGGTGGAAATAAGAATTAAAAAGAAAGTGTTTCAAAACTAAAGATAACTATTAGAAAATTAAATAATCCCTACGAGTTGTTTTCTTAAAACAAAGATTTATTTCGAAAGTTTCCATAATTCCTTCATGCGTTTATTTTGAAGGCGTTTTCTTATAATGCTTATGCATTCACCATGTTAAAATTGAAGCTTCTATGCAAAGAATAAGAAATATTTATGAGCGACTCACAGGTGAAAGATATTAACTCCACTTCTACCATAAAAAAAGTATGCGTTAATTGGACACAATACGGTCAGCTGCGTGTGGCCGACAAGACAGGAACGGCCTGGAACAAGTACTCGTAGGGAGCTTGTAGTCGTAACTTTCTAAATAGAACTTCCAGTAAAATCAGTGAACTTAACAAAATAGTAGCAATCGACAAAATGCTTTTTCCGAAGCACAAAAGTGAAGCGATTTGAATATTGGTCGTTTATTAAAAAAAAAGTTTTCGGATTTTACATTATGCCCAAAGGGAGATTTTTTTAACGTTATGTATGTGTTTTGTCATAGTGGTGCCTGTTGAGAGGAACACTACTGAACAAAGTTAACATTTCGCCTCAAAACTAACTATTCTAACTTGACATTGCGTTGTAATTTTTAACCTAGAATAACCCATGAATCTTGATGCTCGTGAACTTACGATAAATCATATATTTCAAAATATGTAACTTAACAAAAAACACAATAACCAATATTAAATTTTAAGAAAAACCTTTAGTGTTTATTTTTCAAATATCTCAAATTATGTCAATATCAATTAGATAATAAAAACATTCAACCCCTGGGTGTGAAAAATAAATTGAGAAAATTATAACTTTAACAGCGAACATTAATATTTGTTTTTAACAATTCAGCAATTTCAAAATAAACAACTCAAAAACAGTCAATAACTACTAATTAAGTAAAAGCCTAACTATTTCATTTAAGTAAAATTTATAAAATTCATAACAAACTATTTCTTTTAACATTATTTATGTTCTTTCACCTTATAACTGCACAGAAAATAAAAGAATACTATTATTCAGAACAATCTTAAATTTTACATCTTATTATTGTACAGAGAATAAAGACTTCTAACATTCAGATTCAATTAACTGAGTTACAACAAAACCACCCTTTTAGGAAAGTTAAGAGTATTAAAACGGGAGGAACTCGATTACAGTTTACAATTTACTTTAACCTCAGCAAGGACAGTATGCTCATCAAATAAAACTAAAATTTAAATTCCTCAACATCTCAGAATCCTTAAAATGCAAACATTTTAAAATTAAACCATAATTATATTTTGAAATACGTGAAAACCCCTCTTTGCTATTTTAGTAGTTAATCATAGTAATCCAAATTTTAGTAAATTTTAGTAATCCATTTTTCACTTAAGTTAAGAACTAATCAAGTACAAGGAAAAAAATCTTATCTGAGATTTTTCTGACAGCCGTCCCCTTTGTAGAAAGGAGAATGATGAAGCCGCCGGTTAACTGGAACGCCAGCAACTTGGAAAGACTACTTTGGAGACACGTTGACGTCTCAGGCCCGTGAAGAAACGAATATCCGGCACAAACGTCATCGGTGAACAGCAAGATGGAAACTAACTCAGGGCAGGATGGAAATTATTCGTAAAAGTCCAAGGCAATCATCAGGATCCTCATCCAGTTAGACGGGAGCAGCAACAGGTAGCTAGAAGCCGTAGGTGCTCTTGGAGGTCCCAGTACCGAGGGAGACATCATCTGAAGAATCACTTAGAATCATTTTACCATTGAATGGAGGGGGGCAGTCTGTGCTCGTAGAAACTCGTAAATTTTGAAATTCATAGCTATAAAGAACTACCTTCGAGGAGGCAAGTAAATTTTAGAATTTAAGGATATCCCATACTTCCGTAAGATGGAGCCATAAATCCCGCTTCAATGCGATGAACTTCAATTAGAGCTGCAAGGGAAACCGTGCACAAAGGCACGCAAAAAGTGCGATGTAAAGAGCACAAAAAGAGAGGCCAAAAGAGAGAGCGACCAACACCTGCAACGCCTTTCTGTTAAGAAGGATTGCTATAAAACGCCAAAACCCGCTAAAAAGGTGAAAAATCCAGTTTGTCAAACGCGCCTTACACCCCTGTAAAATTTGTCCTTTTTTCGAGCAGTTGAACTAAACACAAATATAAACATCGCCAAACTATCGCTAAAACTGGAACAACCGCGAAGACCGAGCTGGCAAACCTAAGCTCACTACACCGGAAATCCCTTAAAGCATAGGCAAGAGTGATAGAATTTCGCTAGAAGCTGCGTTTTTTATCCATTTCCTGTCCCCCTCATTCTCGTCACAATGAAAAATGGAAAATTCAGTTAAGTAATTTACTGTATCTTAAAATCTGTTAAGGCTAGCTTCTTGAAAGGGATCTTAAAGAGCTAATTTTTCCGCTTCTAGTGGTATAAATTAAGGCTGTGTAAACTTAAGTTAAGTAATATAAAATTAAGATTGTTACGTAGAAAAGCCCCCGATTCCATTGTGTTCTCAGCGCGTTTACGAGTAACAAGTGGAAAGTACATACCAATCTTAACTACAAAAAAAATTAAAATTAAACAAATAGCACAGATATTAAATAAAATACACGTTGTGTAGCATAAATTTAGAATACTAAAAAATTAATTTTTAATAAGTCATAACTTAAATAATGAAGAGAATTTGCTACCCAACATTTCCTCCCGTGATCGGGGAAAAATGTTTGGCTTGCCAAAAATGTTTGACACACAGACAATGGAAAAGGTTTACAGAGTGTTCAAGTAAAAGAAAAGGGTAAGTAAGGCGTTGGTACATCCACTTGTCAATCACAGAAAAGGGTACAAAGTCCTCTCCATAATCAAAATCCTACCATATACATGGTTAGCAAAAAAAATCTAATGTAAGAAAAATCAACACAAAATCCAAACAGGCCAACTAATTACCTGTAAACTGAATCACCACCTAAAGTGAGACTACAAACACGGAAAATTAAGTTTGTAAGGAAATGCCTACTGTACCAGAAATTTCAGAATCATAAATTTTCCCTATCAGCAAAAACTTCAGTTAATTTCTCTAACTACTGGCACGCAAAACGAAGTAAGAGAAGAGTGCATAAGGAACAACATAGCAACTGTACAGCGCAAACAGATCTACTAATTAATCCCTGGAAAGAATAAAAATGAAACGAGTAGTACAAATTATGAAGAAAGCAAATCACCATGAAGTGTTGGCAAATAACAATCAAGTCAATAATCTAACCGAAACAATCCCTAATACTTGAGTTCTGGGATACCGAGAAAAAAAAATTGAACTTAAGGAAGTGGAGTCGAACAGCTGGGATCAGCCCTGCAAACCTCCCCCCCAAAAAAAAACAATCAAGGCTATTGAGACCAGATATTTAAAATCCAGGACAACATGATCACCACCTCACATGCCTGAAGCATGTAAAACCAAATACAACACTCGACCAAGGATAAGACAAGAATACTAAGTAAAGAAATAACTATGCGATTACAATTTACAGCTACACAGAACACAAACTACAAATAACTGAATTTTGTGCAGTTCAAATATCTTAACATATAAGTCATAACATGTAAGTCATATATTCATAGTCAGTCATATATCTATACACAAAAGAACATAAGAAGTCATAACATTCCTAATTACTTTCTATACAAAAAACCACGTGCATCTCTAGGCCTTAGATGGTAAGGTGAATCTTGTGAAGTATTTGAAATATCTTCTGAGGAACTTAAGTCACCATTCTGTAAAGTGGGAAAATTAATCCTCTCTGGAACCTTCGTGAGTCTATCCACATGAATTGTTCGAATCCGATCGGGATTTGTGGTTGAAACTATTTTGTAATTGACCTTAGTCACCTGCTCAATAACTCTGAAAGGTCCCTGATTTAATTTAGAGAGTTTTCTAGCAATACCAGGCCTAACTACTGGAGTGTATACGTACACCAGATCTCCCACTTTTATCCTTTGAATTCTTATCACGAGAAATTTCTTGCTTTTCTGCAGCCTCCGTTAAATTCTTATTTACCAATTAAAACTCTTTCTGCAGTCTTAAAACCAAATCTTTGGAATAGTTGTTTGTGTAATCATAAGTTTTGAAATTGGTTTGCAATCACAAATCGATTGGCAAACATAAATCCTTACCATATAATATAAAAGCTGGACACTGCTGAAGAGCACTATGTCTCCCAGTTCTGTGAGCCAATAAGGCAAACGGCAGATGTTTATCCCAATCTTCTTGAGTTTCAGAAACTATATCGATCAGTGAATTAATTAAAGTAGCGTTCAACTTTTCCAGTACACTATGATCCCGTTCACAAGAGCAGATTCGATCGGCAGAGGATGATATCTAGTAGTAGTGTGTTTAGTGACACCCAATTTTTTTATAAACTTCCATTATGGCTTGAGAAATAAAATTAGCTCCTTTATTAGTCATAATATGTTATGGTACCACACAAGTAGAAATAAACTGTTCTAACTTCTGTGTTATTGTTTTTGATGTGGTGTCCTGCAAAGGATAAGCCTCAGGCCCTCATGAAAAATAGTCAATTACAACCAAGATGTATTTATTGCTTGCCAATGTAACTGGAAGGGGACCCACTATATCCATCGCAATTCGCTCAATGGGACGGGTAGCCATAGGCATTCTCATAAGGTCTCCCCTTATGGGAAGGTCTATGACCCCTCTTCTGGATACAAGAGTGACAGGACTTAATGTAATTATGGATCTGCTTGTGCATTCCCTTCCAGAAAAATGACTTTTGCACACGGTGAAGTGTCCTATGATAGCCTGAGTGTGCAGCATTAGGCGAGCCATGATGCTCGTGTAAAAGTTTCAACACTAGTGTTTTAGGAACAACTAGCCTATCCTGTTTCTGCTAACGTGAAGTGGGTTTCTTATATTTACAATACAAAATGTCTTCTTTTACAAGAAAATGTTTTAGCAACAGGCATTGGAGATTTGTTGTTCTTTAAATCAGTTATAATTTTCTGGCACAAAGGATCTGAAGCTTGCTCTTTCTTAAATAATTCTAACAATTCAGTTATAATGAAAGTCTGAACCAACTGAGTAACGTTAACTGCTCTTGACAAATAATCAGCTGTTAAATTTAATCTATCAGGTTTATGAATAATCTTGTAATCAAATTGGGATAAACCCATAATCCAACGAGCAATTCTAGAAGTGGGATCCTTAAGTTTTAAAATATGAGATAATGAAGCTTAATCAGAGTACACAATGAAAAGTTTACCAAGTAAATATTGTCTAAAATGTGCAGTGGCCCAAACAACTGCCAAAATTTCTTTTTCCACAGTACCATAACGTGTTTCGGGTCCCTTTAACTTTCTACTAGCATAACAAATCGGATGTTGAAAACCGTTAGAATCTTCCTGACGTAACACAGCGCCTAATGCATAATTAGAAGCATCAGTACACAAAGAAAAAGGATTATTAAAATCAAGTAATGCCAAAATAGGTTTATTCAGAAGTTCAGCTTTTAGAATTTCAAACGCCTGATGAGCTTCTTGGGACCAATAAAATGGAACTCTATCCTTAGTTAACTGAGTTAAAGCAAGTGCCTTTTGGGCAAAATTTGGAATGAACCTTCTATAAAAGCCAATAAGGCCTAAAAATCGTCTAACTTCTTTCTTGTTTTTAAGAGCTGCAAAACCCTGAACAATTTTTAAATTCTTATCATCTGTCTGTATAATGCCTTTGGTAACTTTGTAACCTAAATAAGTAATCTGTTCCTTTAAAAAGTGACATTTAGAAGTCTTGAGTTTTAAATTATGTAACTTGAGTCTGTCAAATGCCAATTTTAATTTAGCTAAGTGTTCATCAAAAGTTTTTGAGGCAATTACAATGTCATCTATATAAATTCCTATTTTCAGAGGAGCAAGATTGACCAAAACAATGGAAATCAGCCTTTGAAATGAACTAGGGGCATTTCTCATGACAAAAGGAGTTCTTAACTATTCATAGTGCCTTGAGAGAGTCGAGAAACCACTTTTGAAGGTATCATACGGATGTATTTTCATCTGGAAAAACCCTGAAGTTAAATCAAGAGTGGAAAAATAGTTTGCATCCCCTAATTGTTCAATCAACTCAATCATACAAGGCAGAGGAAAACTGTCTTCAATTGTTTTCTCATGCAACTTGCGGTAATCAGTAACTAGACGGTAGGTATTATCCGCCCTTTTTATAAATAAAACAGGAGCATTGTAAGGACTCACTTTCTTGGATGATGTTAGCCTCAAGAAGTTCTGCTACCTGTCTGTCAAGCTCATCCCTGAGACGTTAAGTGATTTTATAAGGCTTTTGCCTAACAGTAATATTGTCACGCAAGTTGATGTTGTGTAAGATGGTGTCACACCCTGTTAATTCAATGACTGAGGCAGCAAAGATGTTACTATACTGTTTTAGAAGGTGTGATAATTGTTGTTGTTGCTGCTCAGGTAAATAGCTAAGTTCAAATGTACCACCCCACGACTCGAAATCCTCACCAGTTTCAATTGAGGTATTATTAACAAGTTCAGTATCTTGTGAAATGATATTCACAGGTTAGGCATTAACCACCTTCATTCCTTTATTAATGTGAAGAACATCAGGTGAAAAATTTGCAATCTTAACATGAAATTCTTTAGATTTTGAAGTGTGATTTACTGATCTGGCTATGGCAAAATTACTCTGTAAGTGTTCAGCTAAAGGCTCAATTAAAACAGTGTCAGCATTAGTGCTGACACTGTAGAACGAGAAGTAAGTTTAATGTTGCTTTCAGAGAAAGAAGGTAGTTTATGTTTGGTTACAGAGTAACAAAATGAGTGTGAAGTAGAACTAGATGTTACACTATTGTCAATAACACTAGGCTTACTTAGATTCCATTTTAGAATGACGTTCATACCTAAAAGTTGAGAAGGGCAAAAATCTAAATGCATGTTATTGTCTGCAAGAAATTTAGTTCCCAAGAGTGCCCCATACTGAGACGAAAGGGGAGTGTCAATGATAAAAAATTCTGTTACAAAACTGTTGTTTAAAATGTTACAAAATCGCTGTTGAAATTCTAAGATTGAATTCACTTTCTTGTTGATCTTAACATTTCTACAGCTATACCTTTTAAATAAATATTACAACTATCCAATGAGATTTTACTACCAAAACAATTGATGTATTTAGATTCTATGATATTAACTGTTGCACCTGAGTCCAATAAAAACTTAACTTTATTTCCCAAAATAGACGAGTGGAAAGTACATACCAGTCTTAACTAAAAAAAATTAAAATTAAACAGATAGCCCAGATATTAAATAAAATACAAGTTATGTAGCATAAATTTAGAATACTAAAAAAATTAATTTTTAATAAGTCATTACTTAAATAATCAAGTGAATTTGTTACACAGCATGTGGTACCTTATTAAATATCATGTTCTTTGCGCTCAAACCATAAAATTCAATTCAACAGCAATATCGCAAAATAATTGTAAAATGAGCATATCTTGAGAATTTCCGATACACAGTCTCGCGCGCTGGAGATGAATTTTTTTCCTGTACAGTTTTGCCATTGCTCGCTTTGAAATCGTCGAACTTAATCAAAAACTCATAGATGCTTTACAAAATATTAAATAGATAATAAAACAAATTCTGAATTTCAAATTTGGGCTTCCAGATGTCCATATTCGGGTGGAGACGTACGCTATTCAAAATTTTATGGCTCTAGGTATAGTTGCTTATCACAATGCGAGAAACATACACACATTTACGCAGTTTCTTCATTATTTAATTTCTTTAAATATAATACAGGGCGATAATATTTAGTGGCAGCTATTTGAAAAGTGAAACTCCACAAATTGCCAAAACGAAATTAATAGCCCTTCTGTACTGATGCCGTTTGGGCTAAAAAAAGGAGTTAGTCCCTCAGAATTCCAGGGAACGAATGATACAACGTTTGCGAGATTTCCGCCAACTATCATAGTTCGATGGTAACCAATTTTCATGGTTGTCAAGATAATGCGTAAGTATTATCTTGTCAGAATTTTGTTATAAATTTGTTGTGTTTTAAATTTTAGTTTGTAGTTAGTTTTGAGTTTGCTTTGGTATAAACAGTCCTATTAGCTAAATTAAGACTATTTATATGAAACTTTAATAAAGGCAATAAATTATTTTGCTCGATAACATTGTCAAATTCTTTCGCCGTTTGCAGAACGTGATTGGAAAGAATTAAAACTTTTTGTACCGTAACAAAATGGCGCAGGGCTCGAATCGTGCCGAACGGTTTGTCACTCATTATCACTGCTTCCAATCGTGTCTAAGAAATAATATCCTGAAAAGGCCGATTGTGTCTTAGATGACCCTACTTCACAATAGGCCATTAAGGACAATGCATTGTCTCTGCGATGAGCGTACAGCCGTAACTAAAAAACTGAGCCTTCATCTTTAAGTCCGTAATCATTTTTGAGAACGATTACATACATCTATTTTGTAAGTTTTTTTAAATACACTTCACCCAAGTAAAAATTTTCAGCACCGCCATTCGTTGATGAACTTTAAAATGGCAAATAATTAAAGCTCCTTTTTAATGTATGAGAGTTTTTTTTTCTTGACAAAAAATCTGAAGAGTTTCAGATTTTAAATTACGTCCAAAGGGGCGTTTTTTAACGTTTTGTGTATTACCTTTATTTATTAAATATCACGTTCTTCGCACTTAAACCATAAAATTCAGTTCAACAGCAATATCAGAAAATAATTTTAAAATGAGTATATCTTTAGAATTTCTGATACACAGTTCCGCCGCGCGCTTTAGATAAAAAGGTTTCCCCCCCTAGAGTGTTGCCATTGCTTGCTTTTAAGTCGTTTGAGTTTGTTGATCAAAAATTCGTAAAGTTTTACAAAATATGAAATCGGTAAAACAAATTCCAAATTGCAAATTTGGGCTTTCAGATGCGCATATTCGGGTGGAAACGTACATTATTCAAAATTGGATGTCTCTAGGTACCGTTGTTTTATCACACTTGGAGAAATATACATATATTTAGGCAGATTCTTCATTATTTAATTTCTTTAAATATAATACAGAGCTGCAATAGTTGGTGGCAACAGTTTGAAAAATGATTCAGACATTTAATGTTTCCAACGCAAAATCGCAAAACTGAAACAATAGTCCTTCAGGGACAAAGCCTCTTTGGACTAAAAATGCCTGAAGAAAACACGAAACTTCTGTATCCACGTGGCCCAAACACTTTTTTTACTTACTTTCTAATTATAACTTTAAATCGCTTACTACTGCAGCAAAGGGGTAAATTAAAAAAATTACATACTTCGTAATTTTTAACCTAGCTAAAACCGTGAAAATATTTCCTAGCGAGCACTTAGTAAAAACCCAGAATACCATAAGTGAAAGCAATCCAGTATAAGTGAGAAGCAAAAAGTGAGTGTACTTATTGCCTCTCACTTACTTATTAAATTTCAAAGTAAGATACACGTATAAACCCCGAAATATAATATATTCAACTGCTATTCGTAGTTACAGACGAAGAGTTAACATAAGCTTCTACTTACAGTACTGTAACAGACTCTTAATAGCTTGAGATTTTCGTACTTGTAAAACGACTAAGTCTTCCGGTAATACGAGTGCCTATTAGCAGCTTTAATTAACCTTTTTCATTCAGTTTAAATTATTAGGCAAATAGATAATCAACATAGACCTTCCTTCAAGTAAGTTTGGTACCGATGCTATGTAGGCAGAGACACAGAGTTTGCAATCCAAATTTGATCAATCAGGTTAGGTTAGGTTAACTTAATCGATGAAGGCAAAGAAACTCGAGAGATATCTGTCCATAGGGAGGAATGCCTTCGTGGAGGATTTTAAAGAGAAACTGACTGGAATACATGTTACGCCTTGGAAAAACCACGAGAACCAACTATGAAGCCAACCGGTTCGCCGTGATTCGATCCCAGATCGAATTACCAGTGTTCAGCGGCTTTACCGCTTGGCTTCTAATGGACCTCTTGATCATAATCTGACAGATTATGTTACTAAAACCGTCCTTTTTTTGTATCTGGATAACTTTCTGAGACACTGGCTGATCTTAATGTTACACATGGGGAAAGCCACAAAAACGGACACGCAGCCCGCCCTCCTGTTTGCAGAGATTGAAACTCGTGTTGAGTGCTCACTAACCCCGAGCGGTAAGATCACTGAGTTAGTTCGGCCAACATTCATAACCCAGCAGAGATGAGAGTTTTCCTGGTTTTATGCATGTGTCACATGAATAACAGCTAACTTACTTTAAAAAAGTCTTCACGAATGTATCACTCCCCTCAAAGAGATAGCTATAACATACATTGCCATGATCCAAATAATTCAATCTTCGAACTTGCATCGACTAACAAATTTTAACAATTCGGCTACAAGTGGATATTGAACAGATAACACAAAGTCAGTTTAACAAAATCTTGTCCATAAATAAATGATTTGAACTTCATAACGTTTTTGTTATTTTTTTAATTTACCTGTGACGACAAAAAATTTCGCTAATATTTATATCACTAGTGTATGAAAGCAATTAATGATAGTAAAATTCCATAGGACATATAAATTCATATCACCTATATGTTACCTTTTTTTCTGTTTAAATATTATTTACACTGTAAACATTTGTTAATTTTAGGGCGGGAATACCAGAAAAAAAGGGATGTATCAATAAAAGCGCCAAACTCAATATGCCCAGTAAAATATTTTTTTTTTAGAAAATGGAAAATATTTTTATGTATTTACAAGAGATAAATTTTTCGATTCAAGAATGAAAACAAATATCTGGCAAATTTCCTCCAGAACTTGCTCTGCAACACCTTACTCTTTCGATGAAATTCGCAATCACTTTTTCGCGTATCTGGCTATTGAGTCACACTGAATTTTCTCCTTAAATTCTTTTATTGTTACCCTTTCTAGGATTCAAAGTTCGGATTTCTTATAAAGCTATCATTTACTATAGCGATGTTTTCAACAGATCGACTGAATTGAGTGCTTAGCGAACTTGGGTCCTGAAATTTCTTCATTAATCTGGGAACGGTTATTTCATTAGGTGCCCTTTCACGATCAAAGATTGCATGAAACTTCCTAACAGTCTGTCCGTAACACTGACCGTTTTTGTAATGAGTTTTCGCAAGAAAATCTTACTATTTCTGTGTGTAACGCTCCATGTCTACTAAGCTGCAACATAGCTGCGAAATTAACTGACAGTGATAAAATGCCAATGCAGCCAGGTCAAATCAAACTCAATATTCTTAAATCGGAATGTTATCCGCTGTAAGTATGCAAAATAGGCTCCATTTTCTAAGAATAAAGTATTTTTAGGAGCATATTAAATCTGGCACTTTTATTGAGACACCTTATATCTCTTAACTAGAATTTGATATGTGAGATAACTAGTTAGAGTGATTAAATGAAATGCTGCTATTTCTCCTTTTAAACGATGAATAAGTCTTCTCAATATTTCATGTCAGGAGAAAGTTTTTTGTCCATGATCTGCTTTAATAAATTTACTTTAGATTAGTCAAAAAGTTTAAAAAGAGATAAAAAAATGTAGCTATTGTATTTGTAAAAATACTGTGCAGTGTCACGCAAATATATGCGTTCGCAATATTGATTTCTGAGCGCGCAGGTGTCGATATTTATGATATAGGTAATATGGCATAAAATGATTCAAAACATTTCATACTTCCTTCTTAAAGCGACAACCATAAGCGCTTTGGCAAAAACTGTAATACTTTCAAGAATTGAAAAACCTCAATGTACGGGGGGGGGATACCATTTATTTATCTATGTGGAGGTCGTGATTCGGCAACTGCTGCTATTATGGAAATTAAATATTGTGACTTTTTGATTTTCACCCATATTTAACAAGTTAAATATGCAGTTGTATATTTCACCATCAGATTGGGTTAACATTTTACGAAACGAATTACAGTTACGAAAAATCTTTCTTTGCGATATCGCGAATAAAAACTGCTTATTTTCAAATTGAAAGAGAGATAAAAATGGCCAGCATTTTAAATAAAAATAAGTAATGAAGGAACTATATTATGCGGTCTAATGTGATCATGAAAATCAATATGATGCACGTTTTAAATAACAAAAATTTACTGTTTCTTTTCCAACTGATTATAAATTAAAAATGGCGAAGTTTTAGAGAAATAAAATTATTGAACCAATGATACCACAGGTCGACTACTTTATAATAAGTGCAGTCGGAAAAGTAAACAAGTTGAACGTTAAAAATTCGCCGATTTTTGCCAATTCTGGCAGCTAATCTTCGTATTTTACCGACTGACGGACGCAACCGCTTTAACAAGGAAGAGCCAAATATTTTTGACTTTGTCTAAAACAAAATAAGTTTAAAAAAGGCCATACAACCGAAACTCGTAATGCTTTATTTACAGATAAAAGTTTTTGGTTTGCTTTTAAGCAGTACACACTCATGATTAATTAGTTCGTGATGGTACTTCCTAAAGAAGAGTGTGGTTTGATTTATACATCATACAAAAGTCAAAAGCAAATAACGTACAAAATGCAAACGAAACCTATCGTCCAGACACTAAAGGCAAATAAGCTTATAGACAGCGTTAAGATACTTCACCCAAAGGGCACGGAGGTAATATGAGTGAACATGAATGTTGAAGTAAGTGTTATAAAGAAACTGCCTAATCTTTAACGAAGTACATTGGTACGGTCTTCAGGTTTATTGTTTGGTTATAATACATTTTGCAGACATAGCAGTTTATGGGCAATCAGGTGCAAGGGCTTAAACAGCATCCCTTTCATGTGTTAACATCTGGACTGCCTAAAAACCGTATGCATGTATTCGTTTGTACTCTTTCAATATTCATCAATTACTCGCTCCAAATTCTTTTTCAACTTTTTTTGTCGCTCATAATGTTCCGCTTCATGATGTGGACGATGTATAAGATTAATGCAGGATAGTTTATCTTACAGAGTCCTCTACGAAAACACATCTCACTTTAGGTATATAGTCCTTGATGTTTCGTTACGCATGTTGAGCAATAAATCCAATCCAAATTCGATCTGTGATGCTCATCACCTGTATCAATAACTGTTTTACATTATTCATATTTTTAGTGCGATCCCTCTCGTATTAAAAGCGTACTGATTCTGCATTTTCCTACAACTGTTTGCAACTGCTTTTATCTCGATAACTATGTCCTGTACAGAGACCTTTCTCGTGGAATGACAATCATAAGGTCTCAGTGATGTGTTTGTTATACCTCAAAGTACCCCCAGGGGAAAGCGATATTTTGTAGTTTTGTTTGAGTCTTAAGTGTTGAGAACTTTGAGCCAGATTGACGCATCTCAGAAGAACGTCGGGTGCCGTTCAGTACTACTGTGTCTAAACGTCGTTAATCTGGTGATCTATTTGCAAAATCGCTTTCCAGTGGAATTGACCTTGCCGTGGTCTGGGGGCTCCCTCGAAAGAGGGTCCAACTAATTCCACAGTCTAGTGGTGATCGGTGAGAACCCCAGGGTACCGGTCACCGCGAAAAGCACCCATTGCACTTGTTGAACCCCTCCAGGTGACCGCAGTGGCTTCCAAGTAGGGCAAACATCCCCCAAACGCTATCACGTGCAGTACAAGTATAAGGCGAGATGGCACGTCGGAAAGAACTCGAGCAAAAGAGGCGAAATAGCCCCGACAGAGAAAGCCAGTCGGCTAATGCTCAAAAACAGGATAAGGACACATTACAGTGTGAAGACACTTGTGATTCAGATTGCAATATGCAAACTAAAAGTGCAAATAGTGAAAGATATGCAAATAACGACAGCAGTGTAAATAGTGAAAGAAGTGTTAACAATGCTAACTCAGCACAGGATTATTTAGAGGAAGCTTATGAAAGTCTTAGTAATTTAGACGGAGTTTTAAACCGAGAAAAAATTTCAAAGAAATTAAGAAGACTATAAAAGACGAATTCGCAAAAATACTCATGATAATGACTAGACAAAATTTAAAAATTGGCCAATTAGAAAAGACAGAAGAGATTGAGGACTGTATACAAGGCATAATAGCTACGGACTATCAGCCGAAAACAGAAGTCAGCTACCCGGATAAGCTCAAAACTAAGCCATTAAAAGCTAGAGCAAGATCTAGGTCAAAATCTTCAAAAAGGAAAGAACACCTCCTATTGGTCTATCCAAAAGATGAGGGCGCAACGTCCCAAGGTGTTAAAGACAAATTAGTTAGAAACATAAATCCGAATAACCTAAAGATAGGTATCAAAAACGTAAGAAACATACGAAGAGAACAAGTTATAATCGAAACAATTAAGGAAGGTGATCTTAAAATACTTGAGGATGCAATAAAAGAGAATGAGAAGTTAAAGGACTTAGTAGCGTCAACAAGGCCCAAGTGAACCCAAAAATAATCATATATAATGTTAAAAACGAACTAAAAGAAGAACTAATAGAAACCCTAAAAACCCAAAACCATGGGTTAGAAAAAGCAGAACTAGAGGTGAAGTTCCAAATGAAAGGCAAATACGGAAAAAGTTGGGTAGTTTCCTTAGACCCAGATTCCTTTAATGCTGTAAAGAAGACCAAAAAAGTTAATATTCAGTGGTCGAGTCAAAATATAAAGGAATACCTAAAAGTGACGCAATGCTTCAAATGCCTAGGTTTAGATCACACATCCCGTACGTGTACCCAACAGCAGAATTGCACGAACTGCTACAAAGCAGGTCACACAAAAAAGGATTGCCCCTCCAAAAAGCATAAGTGTGCTAACGGTAGAGCAGTAAATTTAAAGTGTAATCTTAAATTAGACCACAAACATAGCAGTATAGACATTAATTGCGAAAGTAAACTAAGAGAATTAGAGTTAATCAAACAGAAGATCAATTATGGATAAAGTCAAAATAAACAACTTAATCTACAGCACTGAAGGAGTGCCAACTTACAATTAAGAGGGGATTTAGAAAATGATAAAGAGTTTAAAATCGTTTGCCTACAGGAGCATTCAGAATTAAAACCAAAATTTGTGGGTTTCCACTCACAAACAGAATAATCTATGATAAGGCCTCAACATCAAAAAGCTCAATTATTGCCACAGATGGCGATATTCCGATGATAGAGATTTACGCCTTTGACTGTGTGGTTGCAATAAAAGTAGACTCAGGAACCCCTTTCATAGTAATTTCCATTTACTGCCCACCGCGCGAGGACATTGAGATTATACTTGGACAATTAGAGACAGTAGTGCAAAGCTTTAAAGACACCCCGGCAATTATATGCGGGGATTTTAACGCAAAGAGCGCGACTTGGGGCCCATCCCCAACAAACACAAGGGGACTCAAGATAGGCGACTTCCTTGCAACAATGCAAGCAGTAGTCATAAACGGCGCCGATAGTCTCCCTACCTTTGTGGGGGCTAGAGGTAACTCCTGAATCGATCTTACAATATTATACAAAATAAATGTTTCACAAATAGACGAATGGGAGGTAGAGGAAGAAGCGACCATAAAGCGGTCAGCTTCATCTACAATACGAAGATGAAATCAAAGAATAAAACCTTAAAAATGAAAATTAGCAGAACAAATTGGCTGTACCTAAAGAAAGACATTTATAAAATATTTATAGACAAGGCCCCAATTTCAGAGAAGGAAGACATAGATAAAAACATAAAGGATACCTCGAAAGAACTAAGAGAAGCCTATATTAAGAATCTAAAACCACAATAAAAAATAAGTAGGGGTAATCAACATAAAATTACGCATAAAAGTAAAACTTAGTGGACCCCCCCCCACTCTCACAGAGTTGAGGAAAGAAGTTAGGAAATTAAGGAAAATTTATCAAAATGCCAGAGGCACGGAGAGGACAACAAAGAAAAAAGAATTTAATCTTAAAGTTATCCATTACAAAAAACAAATTTACAATACCAAGTTAAAGTCATGGGAGCATTTTTGGAACAATCAACAAGTAGCGTCTCCATTCGAAAGGTACTACGATATAGTTAAAGGTAAAATTTATAACCCCCTCAAATTATGTAGAATAAAGAAGGGAAAGCAACGCAAAAACAAATACAATAGAAGACACAATAAAAGAGATAACCCACTTCCCCGAAGACCGAGAGGAAGTTGACGAGGACTCCCACAGAGAAATAAGAATTAAAGCAACAAGCGTCCCAAACTCAAATAATAACCCAACGTTCACAGCAGAGGAAATAAAAGGGATTATCATGTCAACCAAAATAGGAAAAGCCCCAGGAGATGACGAATTATCAATAGACATAGTAGAAGAAGCCTTTCTGGCAAACTAAAATTTCTTTGTCAGCCTTCTTAACCAGTGCCTTACAAGAGAGTACTTCCCCAAAATATGGAAGATAGGGCTTCTAGTTCTCTTCCAAAAGGAAGGGAAGGACAAAGAATCACCAGGAGCATATCGCTCAATTTGTCTATTATTAGCATGGGGTAAAGTACTGGACAAAATGCTTGCTAGGGGAATCACTTTCTTCCTAGTGAATAATGCGATACTTAATACAAAACAGTTTGGCTTTACTCCAAACAAGAGTACAATAGACGCTTTAGAGAGGCTTAACACAAGAGATTGAAGATAACAAAAGAAATGACCAACATACCTGTGTAATATCTTTAGACGTGGCCTCAGCCTTTAATAACCTACTGTGGCCAGGCATACTAAAAAGATTAATTGAGATAAAATGTTCCCAAAATTCTTTCCTACTTATAAAATGCTACATCACAGACCGAATTGTTAAGTACAACAGAGATGGAGTTACAATCACGCATAAATATTACAAAGGGGCACCACAAGGGTCCAGCTTAGGTCTCATATTATGGAACGTCCTAGCAGACACAGCGCTGAATTTAAATTTCGAGGAGGGAGTCTCAATCCAAGCCTATGTTGATGATTTTATAATTATAGTCTCAGGGAGCAATAGATTTAGATTAGAGGAAAGAGCGCACAAAGCCTTAAGAAAAATAGAAGAATGGAACGAACTTTATAAATTAAAGTTCAGTGTGGAAAAAACGAAATCAATCTTATTTCCAAAGGGAGACCAAATTACAGCGTTCTCCCCCAAGAATAAATAGCAAGGTACAAACATCCTCAGAAGCGATACATTAAAGTAGCTAGGCTTCACAATGGATAAGGAACTTACGTGAATCCGACATATAGGGGAAATAAGAGAAAGAACACACAAATTAATTAACAATCAAAATAGAGTAGTGAATAAGAAATGGAACTTAAAAGGGAAGCTCTTAAAAGCTCTATACCTACAAGCAATAGAGAGAATCATCTTATATGGCTGCCCAGTTTGGTTTTAAGACACCGAAAGACAAAAAATCAAGCTCGCGCAAATACAGAGGACAGCATTACTAAGCATTACGAAAGCTTTTTTTACGGCCCCAACAGCGAGTCTCCAAGTTCTAGCAGGTTTAGTCCCACTAGCCTTAAAAGCGAAAAGAGAAGCCGCCCTTTACCATTCCATACAATACCTCCTTTTCCATGTTAAGGAAGAGATAACAATAGGGGATCTCACCCAAAAATACAGTGATATAGAAGAAAGACTACAGCCACTTTATGAACATCCGGCAAAGCGAACCCTAATAAAATGGAACAAGGATCCACCTAAAAGAAAAGACATAGAAGCCTTCACTGATGGCTCAAAAATACAAGACAGAGTAGGCTCGGCATTTGTCATCTACGACGCCGAAAGAGAAATAAATAGCAGGAATCACCGTTTGAATAACGATGCCACAGTGTACCAAGCGGAACTCCAAGCCCTTAAGCAGGCAATCCTATGAATCGGTCAACATGTAGGCAGAGCCCTTTCAGTGAGAATATACACCGATAGTCTAAGTGCCTTGCACAGTCTCAATAGTTTCACAATAACCAAAACGAAAAGAACGTTCAAGCGCTCAAAGAGCTTATCAAAACAACGCAGGATTCCCATAAGATGGAAATTTACTGGGTTAAAGCCCACGAAGGCACAATAGGTAACGAAAGAGCCAACCAAGAAGCAAAAGCGCTACACGGAAAGCAAATATAGAGATCGAAGTCCCGACAGCAGAAGAGGCAATAAAAACAAAGTTATAACACAAAATAATAGAAATCGGCAAAATAGATGGGAGGAGGAGGAGAGTACAGGGAGAAATAAAAATTTTCCAAACCTGTCAACAAAGAGGATAAAATGACTTATATGAAAACCAAGCGATGAGGAATTATGGCAAATTCCCAAGTTATCTCAAAAGATTCTACAGACGCAAAGTTCAAAGTGTCTGTGGCACCAGCGCGGAAATAGCCAATGCTTCCTATTATATAATCAGATGTCCAATCATAACCAAAGAAAGAGAAGCCCTATAAGGAACTTTCAACGACAGATCAATACATAATTTAGAGAGATACCCAGCAGGGGTTCAGGCCATAAAGTACCTTATGAAAATTGTCGCGGACGAGGAGTTAAAATTTGTTAAAGAAATGTAATGCCAAAATATCTTCGATTCATGTAAATGTAAGACTAAAAGTCTTAGACGTAAAGACTAAAAGTCTTACATCTCCTTGTATACATATGTATAAAATTCTTGTATATAATCTTCGTTTTTGTATTTTTCTATTTTTAATAAAATAAATAAAATAAAAGAAATTTCAAAGTTCAAAAGAAAAGAAATTTCAAAATCCATAAAAGTAAGAGGATCTAGATTGTGATCCCAAGATAAAACTATTCGTTCACGTGCTCATTCATGCAGACAAATCTTTCAGTCGAAGAGATCGAGGTATGGTTTTAATCTTAACTTATGACAGATTATTTAGCCCAATAGCCAGTCTTCTTTCACTTAGCCAGATTTGGCACCCGCTTTTCTACTGCATCACGCAGGACCAGACCTGGGGGCATTCCAAGTATGGAGAGCAACCACAAAAATGATAGCGTCAACGTGGCCGCTCAAACTGGTTCTTCTGATGGGGAAGAACCAAGGTTACCCACAGTTGCATTAAGTTGCAGGAGTGGGAATTAAAATGTAATTAAAACCTCAAAGTAAGAAATAACCCTTTGAAAACGAAAAGAACTTTACTAGTTGCTATCAAAAACAAAGCCTTGATATATTATTTGGTTTATACTTTGTAAAAAGCCAACGATCTAAACATGAATCCGTAATACCTTGTATAAAAAAGGTTTTTAAATAAAATGATGAAACCTGCTCATTTTTTATGATAACTTAATATTAAGGATGAATTTAAAGAAATTCATAAGTTTGTTAAACTTTATATCAGATTTTAAGCAACATATGAAATTTTGCGTTTTGCAGCAGTTTAAATAAAATAAAGATCACCGTTTTGACGAAAATGCAGAGATTCTTCATCTCGCAAGTAAAAATTATTCTCAATGAAGCTAGACTAGAGAACATCTGACCACAAAAATGTTTGAACTACTTACTACTGGATCACACTCAGCATACCAAGGAAATTTTATTTGAATTTTAAAACAAAAAGGGAGTTTCGTATTCCGTAGAAATTTTGATAAAATCTTGTAAACTGTATGACAATACGGAACCATGCTGTAGATGTCCAATATCTTTACTTAATTTTATACAAAGAAAGTTAATCAGATGTTTGCAGACTGAATGCAAGTTTCGCAGTTGACTTTTGTAAACTTTGATAATTTTGTTCGAATATAGTTGTAATTTTCTTAAACTTTCACTATTTTATCTTTCAAACAAAAATTATGATATTTGAAATTTGATAATTTTATTTTGTAATATAGCTTATGATTTAAAAAAAAGACTGACCGATGAATATATTTAAATTATTTCTCTTGCTTAATATATTTGTTTAAAGTACTTTTATATATCTCCTGGGTTCACCAGTGGTCGAGTAAATTAGACAGCTGAACATACATAGTAGCAGTTTTAGACCTGGGATTGAATTCCAACGAACGATCTGGTTAAACTAGTGTTTGGTGGTTCTCTTGTATAATGTAAACACAAATCAGTTTCCCTTAGAAAGCTTTACACCATGGTATGTCTTTCGGTGCTTTGACATATTCATTTAATCAACGAATTCAACAATTTAACGAAAATTAAATGAGGGATTAATTAAATGCATTGAGCGTGATATTGTTCTTGAAGTACCATTTTTACGTAAAAGAATGAAAGAACATTTGTGTGGTTTCTCAATGGCCCGTATTTCAGCAAACTGAATTTCGTAGAAGTCGCTGCTATTTCTGTTTAGTGCCCCTATCATAATAAGCTAGAGTTGATAGATTCCAGTCGAAAATAAAGTGCATTTTGAATCTTCTGGATCCAAAACGCATTTAACTGCAATGTACCGAAAGGGTATTAGATCAGTGAAGAAAATAAATCAAATGGAACTTCATATTATTTATCAAATAACTTCGAAAATCATGATTTATTATTATAAATTAGCTTTTATTGAAAATTTTTGTATCCGGTATAAAAAGTGTATATTTTTAAATTACCTTAGGAAAAAATTTCGGAATCCAGTGAGAAAGTTTTACGGGAATATATAGTCAACAAGATTTATTTGCCAATTAGTTGATCAGTTATGATTCCTTTCTTTTACTTTTTAATTAAGCAGGAAAAAATAATTTTTTGATGGACACAATGAAACAATTCTTTTCCATTTGTTACTTCAAAAATACCTTTTAACGACAATTAAGTAAAGACTGCTGCTATTTTCGGGCTGCAGATGACATGAGAGGGATTTGGAATAATTGGAAAGGCGTTCAAAACTGCAAATATTTTGCTATGTTGATACAGAGACATTAAAATTGTTTAATTTTAAACCACTGATTCTGAAGTAGCAAACATTTTTGGAGTTTAAAATACAGGAAATGAATTGCATTTTTACCTTTTAAAATTTTAAATAGCTTAAAAATAATAATGAAAAGCTGTTCTTTATCATTGTTACAAATGCCGATGGATTCAGTTAATTAATTAAGGGAAATCACACGAGGAATCTGCCTAAGGAAAGAAATGACTTTGTGGAGAACTTCTGAAGAGAAAATAATTCACACTCATAAACATCACACAAAAGTTCGAATGAGTTCGGGAACGATCAAAATATATATTTCTGCTGAAATATGATACCCGAAATTTTTTGCGATTACAGTACTTCCTTTTTACTTCGTACAAGGAATAAAAATGGCAGTCTAAAAGTTTCTTGTTTTTAAACTAAAGATTTGCGCAGAGACTGAAATAAACAGTTAGCGGATAGCATTTTTTTCATTTGTTGGCGAGAGTAATTTCGATAGCTTAGAAGATGTAGTTGCAGTAATATTGTAAAAAATGGATTATTATTCGTTTTAAACTTGCGAGACCATTAGCAGACCATAACTATTTAGCAGTAACTTGCACCTTTTCTTCATTTTACCTATGCATCTCAGTAATTATTAGGTTACAATTAAGCAACTTTCAGTAAATTTTGATCAATTTAATTTGATGCCAAACTCTTTCGTTGTTTGAGTAATTGTAATCAAAACCAAGAAACGCCTACATCCAATGATTTTATTTTCTACATTGTACAAGGTCCAGAAGTTTGAAAATGTTTGAGATGAAAAATTAGAAAACAGTAAGAAAAGTATTCAGAAAAAGTAACGAAGAATTGTTAATCAACCTTGACCGAGCATTATTTGTTATAATTTTCCCTGTAAAACACAACCAGTTGTCTCTTTCGAAACTGATAACGGTAGCTAAAGGGTGGTGTCATTGCTAACAAGGGCGTTTACAGCTAGATCTTTAGACAAATTTATATTTGATTCGATGTTTACGTTACTGTAAGCTGAAAGTTACGTTACTGGCAATAATGACCTTAACCCTTAAAGATAGCTTAATATTCATAAAAAATCCTCGGAAATGTAGCAGTTTATTACCCAAGAAGTTAAACAGCTATTATGTTTCGAAATGAAATATGCAATTATTTGTAATATTAGGACAACATGTGGGTTGATATGAAAAGATATTAAACTTTATGTATAAATTAATAGGTAGGGATTTCACCTCTTAATCATGGCTTTTCCTAGCGGCGAGTAATACTAAAGAACTTTTAATATTTTTTTTAGTTTAATCATTTCTATAGATAATGTACCAAGAAATATCAGATGATTTATTATAACAAATAATCTTTTATGCCATTCATATTTAGTACCACTAGGTCTCCATACTAGTTTCATTAAATTTGTTATCTCTACAGATTTAATTATTTCAGAATTATGCGGAATACTAAATAGGACTATCTCACTTATTTAAAGGATTTGTTAATTCTATAACAGTCCCAAACGTAACAAACGAACAAATTTGTTTCATAAATCTGAAAACAGCTCATGTGCGGCAAATGAATTTTCTATTTACCGAGAATCTCGCAAAGTTATGTAATCAGCCACGCACAAGTTAACGTTGTCATCTAATATGAAGATTTAAACACTAGACTCTCTTTTCCTAACTCATGTACTTATGCCCGTAATGACATTCATTGTTAACGATTGATTGATGATGCTTCACCTTAATAATACCAAAGACAAGTGAAAAAAAATCCCTACCTTCCTACTGAGGGAGGTGCTTAGTTAACTTACTAAATCTTTCCACAGACAAGCAGAATTTAAATTATATTTAGATTTATAAATTCTAAGGAACTGTTGCTCAAGGGAGATACGTTCATTGAAATGAAGGAAAAGAAAGCAATATTTATTAATCTTATAATGACGATTTTGACTAATTAATAATTTATTAATAAATAATAATTAATTAAAACCTACAAAAATTTAAAAAATAGTAAAAAAGCAAATAATTAGTGTGAAGCTAGATGCTTAATATACTGCATTAGAAACATATTTTATTAGTTATAATAGTTCGTAAAATAATGTTAATAATAGTGTTACGGATTTCATATTTCTTTGACTATTTATTTAGAATTGTAATTAAAAGAGTCTATTCGAATAGAAATATTTGAATTTCCGGTACAAGACTCTCTTTTGAATATGGAGTGAGTCCCATAGAGCCCAATATTGTTTTATCGTGGGACTATAGCTCGAAATGTCCTGCCAGGTATGTTTTCTGTTTGAGATATCCATTAAATCAATTATGGGTTTAATGTCACGGTCTTCTAGCTGGTCTTTCCTGGTTTCCTTGCACTGCATGGGTCTGAATCAGCCGATGTTAATGTTGTTAGTTGTCGTGCGACTTGATTAAGCAGCTTCGACCCTGGAACAATATCGGCAGTTTTCTAGGCAAGGCCTTCCAGACAAGGCGTCAGCGTTTCCGTGCGATGATCCCTTGCGATGACGGATAGTGATGTCATATTCCTGAAGTCTCTGTATCCACTTGGCTATCTGACCCTCAGGATTCTTGAAATTTAAAAGCCAGGCCAATGATGCATGATCCGTGCGGAGCAGGAATTTTCTGCAGTATAGATAATGATGGAAAGACATCCCGACGGCAGCTGCTACTCCCAAGGTCCCGGATCCCGAACATCCTTAAAGAACTACATAGCAGCCCTGCAGGAGGCCACTTCGGAATAATGAAGACCTTGCAGAGAGTTCGAGAGCGTTTCTACTGGAGTAATGCAAAGGATGACGTGCAGAATTGGTGCCGATCTTGTGTTTACTGTGTAAGTCGGAAAGGACCGAAGAAACCCAGCCGAAGGAAGCTGCAACGTTACAATGTAAGAGCACCTTTTGAACGTATCGTCTTTGACATCTTAGGACCTCTGTCACGAACTGCTGATGGCAACAAATAAATCCTCGTTGTCATTGATTACTTTACCAAGTGGCCTGAAGCGTATCCTAATCCTGATCAAGAGGCTGTCACAGTAGCAGAGATGATGATACAGCAGTGGATTTCCAGGTTCGAAATTCCTCTTCAGTTACATTCCGATCAGGGAAGGAATTTTACCTCGGCTGTAGTCAGGGAACTCTGCAAGCTATTGGGCATTGACAAAACCCAAACTACACCTTTACATCCCCAGTCCGACGGCGTAGTAGAGAGGTTTAATCGAGCCATCCTCAACAACCTCTCATTAGTGGTTTCCAGAAACCAACAGGACTGGGAAAAGAAATTACCAGTGTTTTTACGGGTTTACCGCGATGCTGTCCACGAGACTACCGGCTATTCCCCATCTCAGATGCTCTTCGGTCGTGACCTTCGTCTGCCATGTGATCTTTTGTTTGGTCGCCCTCCGGATGCGGCTTCATCGCCTGAGGAATACATTAAAAATTTACAGGTCAGGTTTGAAGTGATGCACAACTTTGCATGAGAGAGAGTCAACTTGGCGACGGAGAAGATGAAACCCCGCTACGACATGAGAGCTACTGGACATCGTTTCAACGAAGGAGACAAAGTGTGGTTATGGAATCCGACTCGTAGAAGAGGACTTTCTCCAAAACTACAGTCACCTTGGGATGGTCCTTACACAGTCCTAAACAGGCTGAACGACATCGTGGTTCGGATCCGTAAGTCATCGAACTCAAGCCTAAAGTCGTCCATTACGACAGCATAATTAAAATAAATATAAAATCCTTACTATGGCCATAGTACGTAGTGTATATAATTGTAAATATTAATGTAGATAGTACAAGACCATCGTCCTTTTTGTATTAGTCCTTTTTGTATTAGTATTTGATTTATATTTAGTATTTGATAGTATTTGTATTTGATAGTATTTGAATTGTATTTAGCGTTTGATAGTATTTGATTTGCTGGAAGTTACTTATTGCAATTGTCTATTTTGTTATTGTATCGTAATATTTATTATTGCATTGATGCCTTAGTTGTAAGTTTGGCTTCCTGTCCAAGGATTGTACTGCCCGGGACGTGCAGTCCTTGGGAAAGAGGCAGTGTTACGGGTTTCATAATTATTTGGCTATTTATTTAGAATTGTTATTAAAATAGTTTTATTTTCCCGCGCAACGCAGACGATTTAGCTACGTCGGAAAAGTAAAAATACGAGAACGCATGCATTTAATATTTAACAAATAAATATCTCGTAATTGCTGTTGCCATCCACAACTATCGAGAAAAATCGAGGTTTTACCAGAAGATCCTAGTAAATAATTAAAAAGCTTATAAAAGTGTATTTAAACACCTCATTTCAGTTGTAGTTGTAGCTGTTTTAAGCGAACTGTTTATTTACTTAATGCTGTTATTGATTGTAGCGATTTCGCTTTGAGATTGGATTAACTTTTATTTGTTTTTGAATTGAGTTTTGCTTAAAGTTTGAGATATTGTGATATTGTACTAATATCTCTGAAGAAATATTTCAGCATTTTGATTTATTTCTTGTGGAAAAAATAAATTTTGTTAACTTTTTAATGACTTGTGCATTCAATCCATAGCGAATCCGTACGCACGCAACAATAGTAAGCAAGCGCTCGTAAAATTGTCAGTTGGACATATTAGAAATAATATCATTGCTATCTTATAAAATATATTAATTAAGCTGTAGGATTTAAAAAACAAAGATATAACTTATTAAAAAATAATTTTTTTATCTTAAAGTAAATCCGTAAATAACCGCAGCTATTATTTAAAATAAATATAAAATCTTAAACCTGGTCGAAAAAACTTTGAGAATTGGTTATTTGATAGTCTGTATAGGTGAGAAATGCCTAGGTAACACAACTGTGTAACAATGTAATAAGACTCAGTTAAAGACACGTCCAGTGTAGAGAAAGAAGGAAATAAGTAGATAAACGCAATTTATAGGTTGTAGCAGAAATTTATAATCGTTACTAAATTTTATTTACGACTGTGAGAGTAGTATAAATGTAGAAGAGTCAGAAAGGATTTCTGAATTAAAGAGGCGTAGCATATGAAATTAGAAATATTTTACTAATTCTATAGAGTGGTATATAACTTACCTATCAGAAGGCAACGCTTCCAGAATACAGCTTTGTGATTTGCTGGTACACTGCTCCTTGTTCTTCTTAAGTATGTGATAGGAGAAGACCGGTCAGGACGTTTTACAGCAGCCAATGTCTATCCGAAGATTTCTAAGATAAATTTTCTTCCTGGCTTGTAAGCATAACTGTTATAAAAGTGGATATGCAATTTCTGGGTGTCATGGATCGATTGTGCAAGAGAATTCAGCGCGTTCGTCTGGAACGATGGGTGGAGAGGGATTTGCACTCGCGGCTGGAGTTGAGATGCAGATATTAACGAAAAAACGTGTGCTTTTTCTTAGAACTCTCCCTATTCACCCGATATCGCACCGAATGACTTTTTTATTTCCGAAATTAATACTTCAGAAAGGGTTGTAAAGTCTATGTCTCTTTGGGAACATAAACGTTTAAAAGGACTGTTGATGAATTGTCTTCTACCTTGTGAAACAACACAGAAATCAGACGAAGTGTGTACAAGACCCTTTTTATTCAAACATAAAATTAACAATGACCCAACTTGGGTTACACAAAGCCACGCACTTCTAGCTTAACAGAATAGCGTAACAAATACTAATTTCAAGGTGTGGTAGATTAGCCCTAACGGCTCACAAAATATTTTAACGAGCAGGAAGAGCTCTGGTTTGTAATAAATCAGCGAGACAAGCCTAATGGCTAGAGCGCTCAATGCCGCTAACGCAGGTCGCTAATAATCACAGCACAACGTGGCCTGGAATAGGCAGGCACGCTCCGAAACTCTTGCTTAAAAAGAACTTTATTCTACCACAGTCTGAATAAACTCTTGCTATCACATTTATATTCTGGCATGAAAAGCATGGGTGAGAAATAGGAAAAGTTTCTCAACTTAAAATTAACTATTAGTTAAAGTAATAGATAAACCTCACAAGGTCAACGTTATCACGACGTAATCGGCGTTCAAGCCTCAGTGACATATCCCAAACGAGGACTTTTCAGACAATTTCCTATGGTTGTATTAATGTCCTGTACGTTCTATTCAGGTGGGGGGGGACTATGCAGAACACCTGAAGCATCAAAACCTTCATCTTAAGGTTTTCTCAAATGTTCATTAATCCAGGTGTGAGAGTAATATGGGTACTGGTAATTATCAAAATACTAAGAAATGATTATTTATCTATATTTATAGATAGTTATTAATGTGGAAGTAGATTGTGTTCTGATGCAGTAACCCCAGAAGAAGAGAATATTAGGATTTTACTTGGAGTGCCGTAACAAACCAAAGTTAGAGATAAGATAAACTTTAACTTACCCATGTTATAGTGCCAAAAAACCCTTCTCAGTGAAATCAACATTTATTTAGACTCTTAATATTGCTGTAGAAATTTAGTTACATATGCAGTCATACAGAAAGCAAGGCAAACACTAGTTTCATGACACTCTCGAGTTCGTCATTGATGAACAGGATATAGAAGGAGTTAAACATCTTAAAATATAATAAGATTCATTAATTAGTTTTCAACGTAATGCTTATAGAATTTTATAGAAAATGGTAGGAAAAAAGTGTCCAGCTATTTTTTAACCGAAATTCACTACTTGATCGAACTCGTGTTTTTGCCTCCTGTCTCGAAATAAAAAATGGTGCAAAGAAGTTTCTTCAGCATCATCCGAAATATAGGAGTTTCTAACAATCTCGTAAGGTGTTCGGCGAGGACTGTAATCTTCGCGGTGAACAAATATTAAAGATGTTCATAGGTTAAGCAAAGGAATAATTACTTGAAGAAGCACAAAAATTTGCTATTGAAAAATGTCACGCTAAATCGGCGAGGAAAAAAGACGTTAAACTTCCTTCTCGGCCTACATTCACGCTAACTTCATCCAAGAGATAAGAAAGCGATCAACAATTTCTTTCTTTTAACCGCCCAAACGGTACAATGGTTAAGGGAGCCTTCTGCGGTACCGAAGGACCCGGGTTCGAATACCGGGAAAGGCATGGTTGTAACTAACGGTCCTTTCATAGGAGGCAAAGGTGGCCGCCTATTAGGTGCCTCTGCAATAAAATGGCTACCACTTCTGGTCTCAGGACTGGCCGGTGCTAAATACGCAGCAGTCAAACTGGAACTCCGAAAGAAAAATGTGAGGGCTTGCCTTCACACCAGTCTCGGAACTTTTGGATAAACGGTGTAGTTTGGTGATATTTAAAGCAAAAATGCATTATAAGCTGGAGAGATATTTATGACCTCACGTAGGCTGAACCTATATAACTGGTACAGCGATTGTTTTCTCTATGATTGCGACGTAGAGTATTTTTTTAATATGGAAGTTGAGAATCCCAGTTGGTGCCTTAGAATCGCTTTAGTTTTTGAATTATTGTTAGAGTGCGAGATTTGAGTTCGGTGTTATGTTGGGTTCACGTGAGTTCAAGATTTTACGTCAAGCATAAATTTTTTAATTTCTTTACTATTTTAATGTTCTTAGCATTTAATGGCAAGAACATTAAAATTGTTCTTACCGTTTAATTTTTGTACTTTAGAGAATTTATTTATTTAATTTGATGATTTATCTACTTAATTTGATGTACTATGGAGAATTTTGCTTTTTGAATATGATGAGTGCTAATGATTTGGAGTTCAAAATGATCAGCTTGAGGGTGGTGCAGATATTTTTGAATGATTAGCTATATGTTGCGCCATGTACTTTTAGTTCTGCCCTAGTACATTCACAGACGATTGCTGCAGTGTTGTTGGCGTAAGCCACAATTCTGGGGTATTCAGGTCATTCTGTAGTAAAGGCTTTGCTGAATATAATGTTTTTGTGCTTCCAAAGCTTTGAAGCTTTGGACGCTTTCGAAGCTCTTTGCTTGAGCTTTGGAAGTAATCTCTAGTGTTTTTCTCTTAAAATGCTGCCGCTGTTATGTACTACTTGTAGCTTTCATTAAAATAAATGGCTAAATAATAATAATGGCTAAATAATTTACTGTGGTGCGATTAAATTTTCAAGACAGTTTCTCAGTGCTTGAGTTACAGCTGGCCACCACAATGTGCCGAAAGCGCTTTTAAAGTAGAGGCTGATTACTTCTGTCACTTAATGAGATAATACGATTCTGGCTACTTTGTCTTTTGTATATATGGTGGTGTCCTTTAATACTATTAGAATTGTCAATTTGCCTATACAATAGACCTACTGATATGGGTGGAGTTCTTTGCTAAAATCATATTTCTGCCGACTGTTGATTAATTTTTTATAAGTTTTCCTAAGTGGTAAGTATTTGCATGGGTTGGATTTTTATAACCTTTTTGAAAAGAAGATGACTTGTTCAATTTTGAATGCTTTAGGGAGAAGGCTTGCTTTTAAAAATTTATTGAAGAACTGTGGTTTGGCTTGGTATGCTATTTTAATGACCCTGACCTGGTGTCTTGTTCTTTGATGGATTTCATATGATGATGGTGACTTCTTGCTATCTGAAAAGCATGTTGCCTAGGATTGAAACTGATGTTACGTCGTTGCGTAGTGCTTATTTTTTGGAACCAAGGATTTTCCACTTTTTTTTGCATCGAGCGCTTTTAAAGAAATGGTTTCCTTCATCGATCCCCTTTTAATTTTTCTATAAGATACCATATACAACATAACCATAATACAAATAATTGCACATAAATAGCTTAAGGATAGCAGTTAGACTAAGAATATAAGCAAAAGTTTTGACAACATCATTTATTAAAATTTATTTTTTGTAATATTATTTTTTTATAATTTTAGAAGCATAAAGAAGTTTTCAGAAACAAAATCACAAATTCTAATCACATGAAAGTTCGATTATAATTAATGTAATGGTTGCACTTGGTGAGGCGTGCTATCATAGAACTTCATCATCAGAGATTCTTGCGCATGTTCCGCAATCATTTCGTATGTGAAGACTAACTTTACATGTTACTTCCCTCTTCACTGTTTAAATTTGAAATTACAGCATCAATACATTTTATGAGTACTTATGAAGATTAACTAAAATACAGCACTAAAGCTTAAATTAATTTTTTTATAGGAATGACAAGAAAATAAAAAATTTCTGAAGTCCTACCTCCAGTAGTTAACAGTATACCTAGGCTGTTGGGGGAATAGGTGAAAGAGAGTTAGTCTTTTCTCGCGACGAGACCCAAGATGTATTCCCGCGAAAACTGACTACACTCGAATGGCGCGATTTCAAATGTAGTAAAATTCTGTTCCTTTTATTGCTTTTGAATGCTAGTTGCAAATATACTTGAAAGTGATCATGCATAAAATTTTTATGGACTAGATTAGTCCCTCCAGTCTATTGACAGCATGCCACCAAAGAGAGAGTCTTTGCATATCGCTTGTGGATGACTGACGAATTGAAGAGTGCTATTAGCCGTGAAAAGCAAGCTATCTAGACCCACGTCTTGAGATGCAATATGGAAGCCTTTCGGCATTAGAGTAATGTATGCGGTGTTTCAAGCAAAAGAAAAGTATGTAGGAGTTGCTATTTTAAGGTTCACGGATGTCTATATTATTCGTATTATATACTTGTAGAAACATTAGATTTATCGATGCAGGACACGTGAAACACGTGCTCTCGCCAAATTAAAACACTAGACCTCCCAACTGCTATCCAAATGTGCTTTTACACTAAAGCACGTGTAAGACAGGGTGAAAATACTTTATATACTGCTTTAAATACCTATGTGTATACTGTTAGATAAAGTTACTAAAAGTACTTATTATCTTTCTACTGTTATTTAAAGTTGTATGTGCTCCCTATATTAATAGTTTAAATATCTATTACTAATCATAGTTACCAGTGTAATGTTGCAATAATTATACTAAATAATAAACACCTTTTAGAAATTATATTGGATCTAATTAATGGTATAAAATCGTCAAACGGCTCATTTTGTAGCTATAAGCTACTTATTGTTATGATTTGAAAGTCTAGCAAAATACATTTGGAAAGATCTCCTTATTTTTCGGCTGGAAAGAGAATTATTTGAAAAATATTAGTTTAATAATCAGACAAGTAAAAAAAATAACATACGTGAAATTATTAAGCTGATTTCTTTTTCTAGTTGGAGGAAGAACACTTTTTTTCTATGGGAATATCACAACGCTATTGGGTTTGAAAGCAGATGCAAGTATTTATGAAAAATGAAAAAAAAACATACGTCGTTCCTTTGATAAAGGACGCGTTCGTTGACGAAAATTCATAATGACAATAAGTAAGACACCTAACACGGTTACAAATCCCCCACCATTTCCTTTTTTTCCTTTTTTTTTCAAAATCTAGGGTGTTAGCGATGCACAGGTGACAGTTCTAGGTCATCACAACGAGCAACGGTCAGTTCTTTTGAATTGATGAAAGGAAAACGAAACTCTCATTCTACTGAAACATTTTATGTGCCCTAATGAACGCTGGTCTTTGTTAGGTGGTTCGAATTCTTTTCACGGGACTTTTTAATTGGCTGATTTCTCTTCATGAAAATGCGTTGACATAGTTGAAACCTGTAAGATATGAATGTGTAGGTGTGCCTCTGTGTATTATTCGCAGGTATTCGATGTTAAATTCAAAGTTTTACGATGAAAATATGGGTGTGTAGTAATGCAGCTTTAAACAATTTTTTTGCCCGAATATAATAACATGCAATATTTATTTTGCAAAACATACAGTAAATCTTGAAAATATGATCCCTTGTAGAATTCACAGAGTGAAGATTTCTGAATATTTCAGATTCTAAGATTCTAATATTAAGAGTAACTAAGATTTGCAGAGAACTGATTGGTGGCGCTCTTGTTAGGGAGAACCACCAGTCTCTCTCTCTCATTTTGTTTTGTAAATTAGCTGTTCAGAGCCCAGATATAATTAGAAAATATAGACATTCAATTTACCTGTACTCTAGATGTACAAAACTCCAAATATCCAGATTGCTTTTAATTCTTTGTAAGAGAAGTAAAATTAAGGTTGTTAATTTACTTTTACATTTATAAGCTTCTATATGGTTTTAAGAATGAAAACACAGCACAGAAGAATATGCATGTGAGATAAAAACATGAAACTCAAAATTACAACTTAAGTTAGCAATAGTCCCTTAATTCTACATTTTAATTTGTATATCTCCCTTTCTATGTTCTAAAAGTACAGATTGTTTATACTTATTTTTATGGTCTGTATCTTTCCAAATTAATCCATTTCATACTTTCTTAAGTAATCACTCTACAACGCGGACGACTGTCTTCTAGTTAAGTTAAAGAATGTTTTTACTATATACTCTCGCTTTGCTGATGTGTCCCCCTTCCTTCTACTTCACTCGTTACTGCTTAACTCGTTACTACTTCGCTCGTTATGTGTCGCTTGCCTCTGCTATCTATTATTGAAATGTCCGTTGTTTGAAAATGTAAACTGTACAAAACTGTGGGGAGAATATCTCAACCATAATGATGTAGAATCAATACCGAGTCTCTAAAATTGCTTTATCCAACAGTAAAACTATATTGAATTCGACCACATCTATGCAAGTCTATCATTTTGTAATTACGATGCAAATAAACATCTCCTCTAACTATCTTTGCAGTTATCTTATTACACATATATACACACACAAATTTTAAGAAGCTCTTGAATTAATTTAGATGTACATGAATGGTATCTAGAATGGTTTATAATGTTTGCAAACAGGTAGTTTGTAAACATTGACGAAAAAGCAATTGCATGCTGTTACAAGTCTTATGATCCCTTTGTTTGCTACGTGTGTATTTAATAAACGCATTATCGAAAAGCTTTGTTTTGATAACGGAAGAAAAATTCAGTCTTCAAAAATCGGTTTTCTCCCGTGTTTCTTGCATTAAAAGGTATTTGGCTCTAAGAAAATAAAGATAACGAAATTATATGAATGTTTCGGCTATCCGTTTGAATTATTGTTCCAGGTTTTCTGAATATTTAGCAAACTACTAGACATTATATTGAAGACAACTTTCCAAATAATTTTTTTTTCTCAGACGAATGCATCAGCATGCATCAGTGTTGTGAAAGAAAAGTTTGAGGAGTATTCTGATAATAGGACGGGTGCAGATGGTCACAGGGTCATTAGAGAAGTTAATTAAGGAAAAAATGGGGAATTATTATAATAGATTATCGCTTTATATAAAATTAGGAAGAGAGATATTATAAAGCTCAATAAGGCTCAAATAAGCAATCAGTTTCATAAATAATGAAATATTTTTCTCTGAAGCCAGTTGTCAGCTTCGGATAGCTCCCTAGGAAATATCTGCTTGTGAATAGATCTTGGACAGAAGGTTCAAACTTACCCAAGTTTGAATTATAATATATAATTGCCTGATTAAAGAACTCTTGGAAGGGTAGATGGGCTCTCTTTGGTTGCTGAATACTGCGGAATTAGATCCCGACAGAACATAGAAGGAAGGAAAGAAGGGGCATGTTAAAATTATGATGAAATCAGATATTCAGGGTCAAATCACACCAAAAGTCACATTTAAGCTAAATATTCTTGGCGCTTTATATCCACTGCGGAAGTCTCAGATGATGAAATTAACCTTTCGTGGAAGTAGTGAGTCTTAGGAAAAACTTATACCGTTAAAAATCAGTTATTAATATTGGTAATCAAAAGAATTTCTGTTCTCTTAACTACACTTCTGTCGATGTCCCTTGAGAAATTAAATCGTCTATAAAGGCATCCCCTGCATTTAATTTCCATTTTCTTACAGTAACAATTAGTAAAATAATTTTAACATGAAAGGGCTGATTATATCTATCAATTTCACCTTGAGAGTCCAATTAATCTTTACCATAAAACTATAACAAATAGCAACATAATCAAAGGCAATTATTGCGCAACTATCTGACACAATTCCTTTAACAGAAGGACACTGGCCAGATCGAATATCAGTTCAGGGTCTACATAAGTGATAATAAATGAATAACAATTATACGGTTGTTAAAATTTTAGTTACACTATTTCTTTTGGAAAACTGATAAAATTATGATCTAGAATGCATAACTAATTAAATACACTTTATGGATAAAAAATTTCATATTTTAGTAAGAAGCAAATGCCATTTTCGAATAATAAATGTTAACAAAAATTAAATTGGCTTAAAAAGTGAAAAGTAGAATAAAGAGTTTATTATTTTTATCTTTTTTGTATATGTGTTTAAGAAACGCATTTTTAAAAGATAAGCAAATGCTCAGAAGCTGCAATTTTCAGAATTTATTGTCTATTTTAAAAGAACAAACACCCTTATAGTCAGGAATAAAAATTAATAAATTTTTACACAATTCAGAGGAATAAAATTTAGCTTTGAAATGAATGAAATGGGCGCAAAAGTTTCTAGAAAATATGTAACCGTTGAATTTGACCTATTTGAATATACTGCTTTTATGTTTTTTAGAGGTTGAAAAGATTAATGAGCTCATCATAATTGAAAATACGCTTCACGTTTCCGACTTGCCCTTGGAAATAATAGCATTTGAAACGTTCCATTTTTAATATAGACACAGCTAATCTACTAGGACCCACAAAAAGAATTTTGCTCAAAACTGTGCCAAGTGCTCGGGAAAAAAAATTCGATTTTGTTTCGCAATAAATGGGCAGTTAGTTACAGCAATGGAGAAAACGGTTAACATTTATTTTCCAATCAAAGAGCGTTATCGCACAGTTTTTAGGTCTTGTTATGGCACACGACCACGCCTCTGAGCTTTCTAAGTGAGACTATTGTGTCTGCTGCAAGGTTACATTTTATTTTATGCAACCATTATATGAGAGATACAAGCATTAAAGTGATGTCATGCTGAGCTTTTGAATAGAGACTCGCGCTGCGAAGGAAAGGAAACTGCCTGTTCAATTTTAAGTGCCTGAGCAGAGGAAAAGGAGTATCATTTATCAGAAAAGCAACAATTAACATTCTTTTTGGTGATTGTTTGGCACTTGCTTTTGTAATCTTCTTTATGAAAGGCAAGCTGGTTTCGCGGGGGGGGGGGAGGGATCCCATCCTCTGTGAACGCTTTCATTGGTCTCTCTCTTTTTGAAAAGTCTTAATTTTTTTTTTGATAAAAACATCCTTTTCCCCATTTTATAGATACAAAGTTATTTTTTGCTCACTATACTCTTTTTCTCAAATGCTAAAATGTTAGATATTCTCCAATATTATCACTTCTAGGTCATTTCTTTTACTCTGAATTATTACTTTTGAGTCAAATTATTAACTTTCCCACTTTTCCATACGAAATTATTATTTTCTGCCAAGCTTCTGCTTTATCTGCCTTTTCGCTAGTGCGAAAGTATTAGTCTTCTCCAAAAATCATCCAATTGTTTTCTTTTTCTATGAGAAATTATTAATCTTTTCACCAAAATCGTCATTTTTAATCCTTTGTTCTGTTAGTACCAAGATCTTCCTTTTTTCCTCCTTATATTTTTAAAATAAAGCTTACAGTCTTTTTTTATCAAAGTTTCTGAAAATAGCACAGCGAAGTTTACGAAAATTAGGAATGAAACTTTCGAATCCTCAATTTCTTTAATCGCACAACTCTTGCAAAAGTTTCAAGAAAGGAAAATTCGAATCTTTATGATCTTTATGATGAATCTTTATTTTGGTTATTCAAATCTTTCGAATCCTAATATAAAATATCTGATGTAGACATTAATGACTCCCTTGTACGGTCTATTAAATTATATAATTTTTTGCTGTACTTCCTTTAAACTTACGTCCTCCAATTTCATTAGAAATATATTTCTCATTCGATCATTTCAAGTCTCCTTTTGCGGCAAGACAAAAATACATAAAAACTCAAAACATCTTCAATAACAGACCAAACAACACCAAATACTGTTAAAAACTGTTTAAACATTTTTGTAATTAAAATTAGTTTCTAGGCCCAAACAAGCAATTCGACCAATGGGCAGAAGTTGATGCACAAACTGACTTAATTCAGTATACTGCTGTGAATTTCAAACGTAAACAAATAGTTGCCACGTTAGATATAGCGCCACATTTAAATTGTTGATAATTCTGCAACTACTGCATATAGATTAACTAAAGGTATAAAAATCTCAATCGAAACAAAAGAACAACATAATTCAATCAATTTCAAGCAAAAAATATACTATTTTCCAACATTTAGGAAAAGAAAAAGATTCAACGAGCCATACATTTGATGCGTCCGATTGCAACAAAAAGCAACTAGATGTTATAGCAGTTCCATGAACAAAATTTCAACGTTCTACGACTAATCGTTTTTCAGTTATGCGAGTTATATATGCGTACGTACGTACAGATGTCACGAAAAAGTTCGCTCTGACAATCCGTTTTGGAAAAGAGAGTCTAGCCGATTGCAATAAAAAAGAGAGTAGAGTAAGTAGATGTTATAGCAAAACCATTTGCAAAATCTCAAAGTTTTACGGCTTATCGTTTTGGAGTTATAGTAAATACATACATTCATACATATGTATGTATGTACAGACGTCATGAAAAATTCTCGTTTGAATCGCTTTTAAATCCATTTTACAATTCATTTTTTGGAAAAGTGTTCTTTATTCTATCTGTACTTCCCGCAAAAAAAAAAAAAAAAAAAAAAAAAAAAATAAACACTTCCTTTACTTCGTACAAGAAAGTAAAAAGAGAGTGACTTTTAAAATTTCAGTGAACATCGAATGGTCTGTATAACCTCGTGGCGACCCCAAATGTCAAACTCTTAATTTATTGGATCTAATTTAATTTTTTACGTTACGTGTTTATTTATATTGACGTTTGAAATAATTCTAAGCTCCATAACTTCTTTGGTTTGATAAGATTCTAGATAACTAAAAAAAATATGAATTTTTCGTCTAGCATTTTTTGTCTAACTTCTAGTCATAAATGCTAATTTATGTATTTTATTTATTAAATTTCATCTGCAACTTTCAATAAATTAAGAATTTTTTTTTAAATTGTATTTTTAAATTTTTCATTTGACGCAACTTAAAATTTTACCTTAATTTAAAATTTTCAACATTAAAAGCTTTCATATTCTGCTTTTTAACATTTTTAGATTCTGATTTCAATTTGAAAAAATAAAAACATTATCTCATCTCTGATGAAAGCACTTTTAGCAGTGGAAATATAGTAGTTTTTACTTCATTGAACGAAATAAAGGAAGTATTGTAATCACCCAAAATTGAAAAATTTCGGGTATCATACTTCAACGGAAATATTCATTTTAGCCGTTCCCGAATCCATTCGGACGATTTGTTTTGTGGGACGTCGTACGTAGGGACATTACAAAAGACTTTATTCCAAAATAGATAGTAAAATGGATTTAAAGTGGATTCAAAAGAGGTTTTTTCCATGACTTCAATATGCACATATGTACGTATGTATTTATTTCGCATAACTCAAAAACCATTGGTGTAGAAGGTTGAAAATGGATTGCTATATTATCTAGTCGCTCCTCTTCCTTTATTGTAATCGGCAGTACTAAACGATCTATCTATCGATCTATATATTTTATTTTTACTTTTGATTTTGAATTTGATTATAAAAGAAAGTTTTAATCTAAAATAATATATTCATTTATACATTTTTATACTAATATAATCTTTTATATATAAAATTTGCGCAATCGATATTTTTTATTATTTTCGTAATATTATGAGAGTGTCGGGTAATATTTTTTCTAAAATAAGGATCTCGTCTAATTCTGTTCTTAACGTACACCTTAAATTAAATAGAATTTCTTACTCATTTTTATTTCAGCTTTTATTAATAAAAAAAAATTTCGACTTAGTAGACCAATACCTTTCTAATAAATGAGTATTGCTCTTAACTTAAAAACTAACTCTGACAGATAACTAATTTGATCCTTATTTGAAAAAATACGAAACACTCTCTTTTGTTAATTTGGTTATTTTTAATAGATAATAGATTGGCTTATTCCTCTTAACAAGTCAATTAATCTGCGATCAATAATAATAGCTACCTTTTCAGTATTTTAAATAATTTTTACTACAACAGATTTCAAATAATTTTTACTGCAGTAGATCTAGATAACTTTGGATATTAACTTGGAAAGCTACTTAAAAATACCTGTTAAAGTTTTTTCTAATAATTCATATATTTTCATAATCGTCGGCCGTAGTCATATTTTTAAAGTTACAGAAATGTTTTAAATAACGAAAATATTTATATTTTTGTAATGTCAAATTAAAAAAAAATTGACAAATAACGAAATTTAACTTTTGATGGGGCCTCCTGTTTCTTATATTTGGGAAAGTTTTATACTCATTTTGAAACAATAAAATTATAAGGAGTTTGGCTTCCGTACCGCAAAATTTGACCGAGATATGTAATTTCAGGCTTTGCAATTTTTGATGTCATTTTCAACTGGCCTTCAGTTTATTAAATTAGAATAATTGAAGGAATCAAGCTTAAATCAAGTGCAAAAGAAAATGCGCAAAATTTAATAGAACATACAAAAAAGTTATGCGGTGTCCACACAGATTATTTAAATACAGATTTATAATTGTTAAGTGGTTCGAGCACAGCGAAAGTGTAATCAGTAAAATGATCACTGTACGTTAGTAAGTCAAATGGATTTTGCATGTAAAGTTACTAACTCCACGGTCAAAATTCTATGAGATTCGAGCAACTAACTATTTCACCCAGCCGATTGTTAATGATTAACTGTATTTTAGCTAATAAAACACTAATCCCCAGCAAGAGTTACTTTCGTTTTGTAGGGTTTCTTAAAAACTTACGAAAAACTGTGTATTTAATGTCAAATGGAAGAGAAACACGATAATGTAAAATTTAAAATTAGCAAAAATGCAGTTTTAGTTTCCTATAGATTTTGAGTAAAACTCGATTCGATTTCTAGTCGATCAGACATGGGTATCCTTCTTTTTAAGGATTAAAAATCTCTTGCCAAAATTATTTTCTTCTCCTGAAGAAGAGAAATTTGTGACTAATCACCGTCGAAATCGAGAGTTTTAATTCAAAATCTACACCGAAATGAGGTTGCTTTTTGCCTAGCTTTTTTAAATACTTAGTATCAATCAAAATAAGCTTTGAAACCTTGCCTAGCTCAGAAAATTAGTTTCTTAATAGCTTCACAAGCTTTGCACTTAAATTATTAGAAATAATGATCATAATGTTTTCTTTGTCAAAAATCATGTAAAAATCAAATTTTCTATTTTTCCGAATTGTCCCGAAACTGTGTGACCGAGACTGACAAACTGATAAATTACAAGAAAAGAATTAATACTCTGTGTATGTACGGTTTTACTTGATCTGGTTATGTTAATTCGTCTAATAACGCTAACAAACATAAAGCCAATAATCGCTATGTCTGTAATAACTATATAGTTGTAAGAAGTTTAAATAACCAGTTCATTTAAGCAAAATTTAGACTATAAACGAACGCATATTAGGCACAACTTGTGGCAACTACACTCTATTAAAAAAAAACGCACCAATAAGGAATTCCCCGGTGGAGATAAGAATTGGTGGATAGGAAGATCATGTACAGAATAGAAAATGATTAACATTTCGGAACAATTGAATCATTTATTTTAGAGTTACATAGTTACAAAATAACGAACTCAATAAGGTGTTGATCAATAAGGTGCCTGGACGCAAGCTGCTACACGGCGTGGCAAAAGCTCCCAAATGGTCTCCTGCATTATTTCTTGCCAAATTTGCTCCAGTTGTCGGGCTAGGTCATCAATATTCCCTGGTAAACGCAGTCGTCTTCCCATCATATCCTAGACATGCTTGATGGAAGGGAAATCTAGCGATCTTGCTGGCCAAGGAAGTGCTTGACAAGCTGTAAGATAGTTCATAGTATGTAGTCTAGCATTATCTTGCTGAAAAATAAATACAGGATACTGCAAAAGGAACGGTAGCAAATTAGGTCTTAGAATGTCGTTGACAATCACTGTGCTGTAAGTGTGCCTCTACTGACTACTAAAGGGATCTGGCTATCAAGAGAAATGGCATCCCAGACCCTAACTCCTGGTTGAGGACCTGTGTGGCGTGCGATAGTGAAAGCAGGATCGGTACACTGCTCTGGACGTTTCCGGACACGTCGTCACGACACAATTGGAAGCGGGATTCGTCTATAGGCTAGAAAGCTATACGTCCACAGGCAGCATAATTTCAACCTGACAGAGCCAAGCACCACTGCAATCTGGCTCGACAGTGTGTAGGTGTGAGTGGTAGGTGGCGTAAAGCTCGGTAAGAGCGTAGATTTCGCTCTAACAGCCGTCTGTTAATGTCATGATGGACACTCTTGTGCGGGTCGCACGTCTGATGCTTGAGAGCTACGAATCAAGCGCAGTGACAGCTGATTTGACAATCACTCTGTCCTCTCGATCTATAGTAGTCCTAGGTCGACCGCTACCATCATGACGCTGAAATCTGCCATTGTCTACTCATTCTTGCCAGCATCTTCTAATAGCCGCATCGCTTCGACTCATATGACGAGCGATTCTCCGATTTGCCCAACCTGCCACTTTCAATCCAATGATACGACCTTCTTCAAACTCTGACAGTTGCTCGTAATGAGCTCGAATCCTGCGGAGAGGCATTTCTTCAGTCGTTAAAAAGTATCCTAAATCGCAATGCAACAGAAATTTTTAACAACAGCTCAAGAAACAGCTCCTTGTATACATCTGCTGGATGTACAGTTCCTTTGCGCTGGAGATCGCACTATTCATTCATTGGACACTAAATTTTAATCATTTTACATATTTGGTCAAAACATTTACGCATAAACGAAATTTCAAAGCATTCGGGTGATTCCTTCTTGGTGCGTCGATTTTTGTTTTGTTATAGAGTGTAAATAATCACTCAGTAAAGTCAAATTTATGTTGAACGTGGAACAGTAGTCAGATTACACAACTGAATATTTAGTAGATGTTAGCTCGGTAAATCTACCGGAACGTCAAAGAAAAGTGTAGGTAGCGGTAGCGAGGAAAGCTAAATAATTATAACTATCAGAGATGGTAGAAAACTAACACGTAGCGTGCACACGAAGCTAGAAACTTGTTCTGTTTTGAAATCCAAAAACCTCAGTTTAAATACTGGTTACCTCATTTGCATTCTGGTGAGAAATGCGCAAAGGAGATTTTATTGTCAAGACCGAAATCATAAAGACTGGTAATAAATTTAAATAATAGCCTTATATGTATAATATATGTGCATATTTTATTATATTGCCCAAAAGTAAATAGTAAAAAAGTAAGGAGAGAAATGAGTGATGAAAAATCTAATAGCCTTGTGCAAAGCAAACCCAAATAATTCAGTCTGTTATTACAGTTACCTCATTGTACTGTATTTGTTTCATTCAAAACACCAGACATTAAGATCTCTTTGCCTAGGAATCGTATGATGGACTGCTGAAGATAGCGGAGCTGATTCTGTGGCGTGGAACAACACATCGGAAGAAAAGGCTAGTAAGTGGGAACAAAAATCTGGTGATTACTTAAAACTATCTAGTGTTCTCCTTACTTTTCACCTTTGCCTCTCAATGAAAATGCATTTCTAAGATAATGAGATAAAGCTAAGGAAAATAAAGCCTATAGCTTTATATTTTAAACAGTTTTATATTATTATAGAATCCTCTTACTACAACCTCAACACTTGATTTTTTCGTTGATAAAATGTCTTAAAAATACGTAAGATTTTCTTAGAAGCCATCTTGTGTTAATGGCAACATAATAATTTCTTGAGTTTGTTATGCAAACTATAACCCAGTACCGAGGGATCTAAATTAATCAAAACATACAAAATCTTACAAGATTCTTCCAAGTTTCCTAAACATTCCGAATAAAGAACTGAATTCATGTTCAGAGTTGGAATAATTTGTGTGCTTTTGCAGCTGGCAGAAATAATGAATAGAATGATAACGTATGCGTTCGTAGATATCAAGCATTCCATTGGCAGTATACACACTTCATTGATGTTTAAATAAGAAGTGTAATTTCATCAGCCGCCATGGAATTATTTATTCTGAAGCAATCGGATTTCCCGCAGACTATTTCAAAATTTTCTCCGCTGGAGTGTGGGGAGTACTTCTCTTCTTGCCGTTTCTTTAGAATGAGCCGTGCGAAGGAATGCCATGTATATTTCTATCATTCTTAAGTAAACTTACTGAAGCAGCCGCGTTCTCATTTTAAACTGTTTTATTACATTTCAGCAATACTTGAAACTATTACTTATAGGAATGCAAGCAATAGGGCGCAGCATTTATCACTCATCACAAATAACTTACAGTGTTTCTTTTCAAACTTTTGGAAATAAGTAATTATTTTTGAACCCTGTACTGAAAATGAAAAAGCTAAATTAATATTAGTAATCAAGACCATCTTATTTAAAGTTTCGAAATTTATATTACCTGTTGGTTTAACGAACAGTTTTTCTTTCAATTAAACTAGGTTAAAATAATTTTGATCTGCAGAAATAAAAAAGAAACTGGTGCATCTTTAACAAAATATGAAGTTTTTTAAACATGAAGATTATGGTAGACAAAATATGAAGTTTACCAGGCATCTCCAATCCTCAGTCAGCTCGACACATAACTGAAAATAAACAAAAGGATCACCATAAAGGACATATTCGACTCGAAATGTTATTTTGCATCGCCTCATTATAAATGACGAATCATTTTCTAAATTGTTGTCACCAAATATTATCGCCTTGTATTATTTTTAAAGAAATTAAATAATGAAGCAAATGCAGGAATGTATGTATGTTTCTCGTATTGTGCAAAAAAGACAATATCTAGAGCCATCCAACTTTGAATAAAGCAGTCATCTGAATATGTGGCATCTGGAAGTCCGAATTTTAAATTTCGAATTTATTTTATTATCTATCCATATTTTGTAAACCTTTAATGAATTTTTATTCATAAACTCAAAGATGTGAAAGAGAACAGTGACGAAACTTTGTTGCTATGTAGCTTTTAAAAAATTTGTATTGTTGAACCGTATGTGGCGTAAGTGCGAAGAAAACGATGTTTATGCTAAAAAATAATAGAATGCAATGTATAATAGAATAATAGAATAATAGAATGCAATGTATAATAGAATAATAGAATAATAGAATGCAATGTATAATAAAATAATAGAATGCAATGTAATAGAATGCAAATCTGAAAGCTTTCATATTTTGCATTGCCCCCGAAGGGGCATTTTTTCATTTACACATACATACACGTTTCGAGAGCATTTGGGCTAATGCCTTTTTGGGCTAAAAGTATTTAAAAACAGCCTATCTTGAAATTTTCCAATAGGCACTCTCGCTTGCTGGAGATAAAAACATTATACTTCATACAGTGTGTTGATACTGCTCGCTTTGAAATCGTTAAGTTTCTTAAACGAAAATTCGTTAAAGTTTCCAAAATGCGAAATAGATAATAAAACAAATTCCAAGCACAAGATTCGGGCTTCCATGTGCTGATATTCGGGTGGAGGACTCCATTATTCAAAATTACATGGCTCTAGGCATCGCTGTTTTTTCACAATGCGAGAAATAGACATGAATTCATATAGATTATTCATTATTTAATTTCTTTAAATATAATACAGGGCGATAATATTTGGTGGCAACAATTTGAAAAGTGATACAGTCATTTGTAGTGACTAGGCGCAAAATGCCGTTTCGAGACTAATAGCTCTTCTGGGTTAACGCCCCTTTGGGCTAAAAAGATTAGCAAGAGTGAATGCAGAGCAGACTGGTAGAGGCGAATTCAGCGAGAGCTTAAAAAACCTTAACAAAGCCTTTTGAGCGACCGTTAAAATCTGAAACTTTTCAGATTTTCATTTTCACAAATTTATTTTTAATGATAGCATTTGAAATTGAGTACTGAAATTACGGCAGTTTCACGTTAAGAGTAGAACTTAACTTTCACCTTGAACTCTATCTGGTTAAGTCACATAACATCAGAAAAAATTATGCTTCATTGATTAAAATTTTAGCATAGGAATTTGGCAATAGATTTCAAGATTTCAAAAAATATTAAATTAATTTTATAAAATTTAATATTTTATAAAATTAATTTAATATTTTAATTCTCACTCTACATCAAATTTATCTGCGAATTTTGAAGAATGGACTTAAAATCAGCTAAGTAAAGTGAAGATAGTTTAGGTTTTTGAACACAGCACACTAGGGCTATCTGCCTAAGGGAAAGGCTGCCTTCGTGAGAGATTTTCTAAGGGAAGTTGGTTTGTATTACTATTAAAAATATGGAAAAACACGAAAACCAAATATGCAACTTGACCATTCACCTGGGCTGAGATTACTAATATTTAATGGTCTTAACCATTCGATCACTGGTGGAAAGGAATAGATCACTGGTGGAAAAGAAATCTAATTTAAATGGAGTTCTGTGTTTTATAAATATAAAGAAAAAATTACAGTGCTACATAAAGCCTTTTAAAGCACGTGAAAAGCAACTTATTTTACTTTTTGTACGTAAAACGTATAGAAGGTAAAATAAGAATAACAATTTCAGATGAATACCTTGTCTTCGCAATTGCTTACATGTTTTTTAGACTACATATAGCTCAGGAATACTCAAGAAACATGTTGACATGCGCATTAAAATATTATGTTCATGGTTTCCCTAATAAATGATTTTTGGATAAAAATAAATCTAATTTAGCCGAAATAATAGCAATATAGGCTCTAAAGTATCTTTAATCCATTTTAAATTCTGAACACAGGTTTTGGCATATTTGTAGTGGAAGATGCAGCCTTTTATTCATCTTTGTTCAATCATGATGAGGATAACTTCAGATGCAATGGATGTTGAAGTAAGAATGTACGCCTTCCACAGGGTTGATGAAATGTTCTTTTTTTAAAAATTTATTTCGAAAATAATATTTATTTCAAAATAATTCTCACTTGTTAATTCATTAGTCTTGAATTAATTTTTTCCTGTCCATTCAAGTTTTTTGTTTAATATCTCCCTCTGCAGAAATTATACAAATTAAGCTAAAATGATCTAGAGTTTTTAAGATAACTGTTAATTACGAGGAGATCTGTTTACTACTCAAATTTGGCGGTGTAGTATGCTTCCATTAGTAGCGGAAACTGTGTGAAAGACTGGAGAGAGGCACTAATTCCTCGTGAAAGTAAATAGAAATTTAAACTATTTTCTGAGACTTATATATATTTTGTGAAAACTTAAGTTAAAGTTCGAAGATAGTAAAGAAATTTACCTTGCTTCTTATTAGTACTTTGCGTTAGATTGTACATAGTAAATAGTATTAGAACAGAAGGTTTTTAAATTCTACTTGACTTTTACCTTACAAAAATCAGGAGATGTTAATTTATTTATTTTTTTTATATTATTTGTAGATTTGCTTTTGATTCAATTTCTGCCACTGTGCAAATTTAGCAAGGGGCAGATTCACACAAGCGAAAGCAGCTACCTCAGATCCACATTTTAGAGCTGTCATGAAAAATCAGCTGCTGTTTTTAATTAGGAAAAATTTCAGACATTTCCTTGTATACTAAGCAACAGTCTGAAAGGAATCTTATTCTCTCTTGCATAATTTTTTCAAACATGAAATTTCCCTCTGGGAAGCGGCAGATGTTAAGTAATTCCCGACCTTGTTTTAGAAACATTTTGTAAAGCGGTCACATAAACTGAGAGAGGATAAGGTACTTTTCTGTTGTTGCTTTCTTCATAAATTTCATTAGAGTAGAAGAGGAAGCAACGAAGCTTTCGGAAAAGTGATAAAATAATTTTGTTTATCTTAGACAGCAGTTTCCGAAATTATGGCTTTAAATAAACTCAACTTGAAATAACTTTGTAGGTGTGCATTAATATAAAAAAACTTTATCAAATCTCAATGTAAGGAATCAGGTTCATAGAACGTTTATATTGCATAACCTTTTGATAAGGAAGCATTACAAATCTTTTACTATTTACTTACTGATATTTCGCAACTGAAACTGAATCCAGCTTTCATTTGAACAAATTTCTGAGTCGTGTTTGATGTAATGAATCGTTGAAAATTCGCTATATCGGGATCGATTTCGTATGAAGGTTTGACATAAATTTATTAATTTTGTGATAATAGCTTTTATTACTGTAATAAAATTAAAATAATAGATTATTTAGGGACGCCAAATAGCTTTGAAGTTTCCAAATTGCTGAATGCAAAGTCAAATTCAAGAAATCTGGCTTTTTCCTTCCAGTACATTTGGAATTAGACATCTTGTTTGGCTCTTTTCCTTAAAATTTTGCGGATGAGAATTCATATTTGTTTATTTATTTAGTAATGCGGAAACACACGAAAGCTACAAATTACAAGAATTAAATGAAAATCACATGTAATGCTTCTAGAAATTTCCTCTGAAAAATTAGTTTTTGGTTTCTTACATGCGGAAATCTTTTACTTCCGAAATGTAAGGAATTACAGTTTTCTTATCTTTTCAATAATAAAACACTTTTATACTTGTTTCTCTCCCAGAACTAAAGGTGGTAAAACCAAAAGAAAAATCCAACCCTATTTGCCGAAGTGTAGTATAATATTGAATCCTCAGTTAAAGCAAAAGCAAGATAAAGAATGCACCTTTGAACCTTTTTGCAGTTAGTGTGAGAATCTGGATTTTCGGTTCTAAAAAAAGTACTGTAAGAACATCATTACTTATTCAAATATGACAAAATCTACATTGTGACAAGATTCATATCACATATTACAATCGTCTTAGTGAAGTGACCCCGACGACCTAGATATGGAATTCTTGATGTGATGCGAGGGTAAAAAATGTATTTAAATTAATTTTGCGTTTGTTGGTATTTTGCCAGTATTGTTTGGCTTTGAATAAAAGCTTTAAAATGTTATCATTCAGTCTGTTTATAAAAATGGCATAACCAAAAATGCCAGAGGAAATTCATTATTAATGGGTACAAAGATAAACTATTTGTAATTTTTCAGCAGGTTCTGAAAATTATGAAGGATAAATAATATATTCTGTTATTGATAATCGCAAACAGTAATAACATTTTTCATGTTTTGTAATTAATTGCTTCTTTATTAAACTTTGAATTAATAATTAAGAATTTATGCGACGTATTAAATAGAGAATGACATATTAAATTTAGTGTTAAAAATTTAACTATGTAAAAATAAAAATAAATAAAGCTATTTATGTAATTTTCGGCTTCTATTATTAAACTGTTTCATTTACGTGAGATTTTATTATTTTTGCAGCGTTCTTTTACAACAAATAATTTGCGTAGATGATTAATGCAGTTTTTGTCTTCAGAATCACATTTATTTACATTTATTTTTAAAAAGGGAAGTAAATGAAATAATAACTTAAAGTTACATCTCTTTCATGGTTGAAGGAAAACTGTTTGGTGTTAGAAACGAATATGGAGAAAAAACAACTTATACACAAAACACATACAAACGAATATGGGGAGAAAACACAACTAAAACAATGAATCTAGCTACTAAGAGGGACTACTAAGAGGATTTTCAGAACCCTAACATACTATAGGGTATACATATTTGCAATTAAATGGAAAATAAGATATTCGTCATATATTGCCATTACTTTACCTGGCACACTGTTATTCAAATATGACACCCATTGGCGGCCAAGCGACAAAAATCGCTTAAAACACTGCTAATTCGACCGGGGATCAAATCCCAAAAACGGGCTGTCTGCGTGGGTTTTATCGTAGATTTTCTCATGTGTAGCGTAAATGTGAGCTAGTATCCTTAAAAAAGTCCTCTAGGAAGACATCCGTTCCATTTGGAAGATAGTTCTCATGGATTTTGTCATAATGAAATAACGAACCATCTAATCTTTAAGTATGCCTCAGAGCCCAGTTCCAAATCCTCACCAAACGGCAGATCGTTGGGCAATATATGTACTGGCTTCTCATGAACCATTCCAAATTATCTGAGTCCCAAACTGGATCGCTGCATATGCATGCACTGATTTCTCGTGAATCGTCCAAGATTATTTGAGTCCCGAATAAGACAATCTTTTGTTCAAATGAATGAACCCATGAGAATGCCTTATAATAGAACAAGATTCTTCTCGAAAAACTATCATTCATACGCTTTGGTTTCCCAATAACTAGTTGATAATCTCAACGCAGAGGGAAATATGCTTGTTTATAGCTGTTGCGTCACTCGAATCTTGTAAACGTGTAGTTGTAGCTCTTAAGGAATAGAACTCATTAGATGGCGTTTCTCTAATGTGCAGTCGCTGCGATTGATGCCGATTTGAAGATCCTGGTCAATTTAGGAATACTAGATGCAAATGTCAAATATATAATCACCTATCTCTGCTATATATTATTATATCATCTCCTAAGATGACGCAGTGGTGTTTCAGGTAACGCTAAGAACCGAATCTAATTGCCTTTAATTTTTTATCATCTTTTGAACAGTTTGCTTACTAGGTGCATTACCGCACTCTTTTCGAATTGTTTCTGCTTAATCTTTCCCATACATTTAAGCCGTTTTCCTAATAATAAAGAATGCATTTTCTACCGTAACCAGCTAATGTAAGCAAACGTCATTACATGCTACTTTCTTCGTGTAACGTTCCAAGGTTACTAATCTCAACTTTGTTAACTGACGGATATGAAAGTCAATGCCACCAAACGCACAGAACAAAAATACTGATCTAATTAAATTTGATTTCTTGTTGGGATCCCTGAAAAAATAACTGACCCTATGTGTAATAATAAATAACCCTATGTGTGCTATCCCTGAAAAAATAACTGACATGAATACTTCCTTGAATTAAATGTTAGAAATCATATTTACAGCATTTCATACATGGTAGTTATAAAAGAATTGCATTTTTAGTCTTATTGTAAACAGACAGATAAAAAGCAGTGATGCACTGATTCTAACGAATTACTAAGAAAATCTCAAACTATTGTAGTAATTATATTTCTGAAGTATATTCAAGGGATTTAGGCTAAGTCAAACACGTTGAAAGGAAAAGAAAATGGACGTTCCTATTTTTGAAAAGCACTGGAATAGCCAAACGAGTATATTAACTGAAATTTACTCGTGAAAATACCTGCAAATCTTATTCTTACAAAGATTAATTCGTTTCACAGGAAAGCCTTTTGTATATTTTCTTGTTAATAATTGAAACTAACAATCTGTATTTCAATGTTGATATCTCACTTTCTACTCACTTATAGTACTTCCTTTCTATTCTTCGGATATCAGTGGGATCTCAGCTGCTTTTTCAGAAGTCGATAGCAAGTTTTTTAGCATTTAAAAAAATTTAAAAAAAAGTGTTTTCAAGCCATAAAAATCTAACTTTCAGATTTCATATTACGCCCAAAAAGGCGTGTCTTAACGTTTCGTGTGTTAGCTTTATTTATCTTTATTTATTAAATATCATGTTCTTCGCGCTTAAACCATAAAATTCAATTCAACAGATGTATCACAAAATTATTTTAAAAGAGCATATCTTTAGAATTTCCGATGCACAGTCTCATGTCTTGGAGATAAAAATGTTTTTTTTTTTTTTTTTTTTACGTTACCACTGCTCACTTTGAAATCGTTAATAAGAAATTCGTTAAAATTTTATAAAATACGAAATATATAATAACACAAATTCCAAATTTTGGCTTTCAGATGCCCATATTCGAGAGGAGGACTACATTATTTAAAATTTGATGTCACTAGGTACCGTTGTTGTACCACTAATATGTAATGAAACATAATGTAATGAAACAACATGCAGATTCTTCATTATTTAATTTCTTTACATATAATTCAGGCTCTAATATTTAGTGGCAACAATTTGAAAAGTAACACTCCGTTTATAGTTAACCAACGCAAAAGACAAAAACGAATAGCTCTTCTGGACAATTTGCCCCTTTGGGCTAATAATAAAACGAGATTTTCAAAAGGAATATTTCTACTTACATTTAAATATATTTAAATCAAGAATAACATGTATAACGAAACACTGAAATCAATATTTAACTACAGTTGCTTAGCCCAGGTTCTTGCATTCTGACAGATGTATGAATAATCATAGGAAGGGGCAGGAGGCATTTTGCATTGGCTCAAAGTTTAGGTATCAATTATGACTTTGCTCGGATTCATCTTTAATTTTAATTGAGAGTCCCAAGAAATGGAATTGAATGAATAGTACTCTTCTACTTCTTTCGCTAACTTTTCGTGATTTTTCTACCTATTACGGAGATGATTTTAAACGATCAATTCGTGATATACAATGAACTCACAAAAGTTCGTGCCTTACAAAAAGGCATTCGAATCTCGAATTTCAGGCAAGGTTATTCACTGACTGTTAAAGGCGGTCCTACTAAGAACTGTATATTCCGTAGTGTTTAGAATTTCTATTTAAAGGAAGTAGGACTTAAAGTTAGGAAATTGGATTTAAAATTAAAAGAAGTTGAAAAAAATATTCGGAAGGATAAAACGTCAAATTCTGGAAATATCTACCGACACATTTCTTACTAATTCAATTGCTGACCTTTTGATCTACCGTGTATTTTTTGTAAAACTGCGCCTTTTATTTAATAAATATCTATTGTACTTACTGTTAAAATGTTCTCCAGGTCAAATGTAATCGTGTCAGCTTAAATGTTGAACAAAAATTAGAGCTAATTGAGAAGCTTGGAATTGGTGTAGTTGTTCTACAAGTGTGAAAGATTTATGGAGTCTAAAAGCAGTAGTTTTCGACATTCTTAAAAATGAAAAAGAACTTTGCTTGCATTAAATTTACATTTAAACGTATTTGCATTAAACCCAGTGTAGGTGGTTGTTCTACTTCCTAAAATGCTATTAAGGAAATTTTGAAAGTGGCTAAAGATGAAAGCGTAGCGGAGGCGGTCTTTTATTTTATTACGAAATCTGTTATTAAAGCAATTAGCACTAATAGATTGATTTACATAAATTAAAATTTCATTTTCAGACACACACAATGAGTAATAATGCAGTGTTGGAAATATTTTAGTTATGTTAAATTTAAAAGGAAAGAAAGAAAGACGAATAAAAAGAACTGAAGGGAAAACTGGAAATCAGAAATATCTATGAGCAATAAACATATCTTTTTACTTTCAATAGATATAACAATACAAGAAGAAGACATATAAAATTTGGGCATTGATAACAAAACGTGAAAGTAATAAAAAGGGAAGAAGAGCAATAAAATAGCACAGAAAAATTCGGTATGGTTTTTTAAAAAAGGTGCAACATAATTTCATTAGAAAAATTCATTGTGGCATTTACCTTTGATTGCAACGTCTAATCAAGATAAATGGCATATGTTTTTAATAAAAATTTCCAGATAGTTTGAGGAAATTTTTTGAAATTTTATTTCAGTTCTCTTTCAGCGTACGGTGGAATATTTCGATTTTCACAAGGCATCTCAAAGCACGCATATTTTCTGTGGGATTTAGGTTAAGTGAGTATATCATTCAATCTATTACTATGCTTTGCTGCATGTTATCAGTGTCGGATGAATAATGAAAACAGATTTTATTTACATTTAACTCTTCAAAAAGTAAAACTAGGGCAATTTCTGTGAACACTGATGAACACAATGTTGTTCCTTTGATTCTTGACGATTCACTCCAGGAATTTATAGAAGATTTTTAAGTACCTTAATATCTTGCTTTTAAAGTAAGCATTGAAGTCAAGAAGTTAACATATAAGAAGTGCGTTGCGTCTCTAATTACATATGGTTCTCGTTCTCTTCTTAAGAATGTTAACAAAAGGAACATCAGAAAGATTCAATGACTCAATAAGATGACGTATTATCAGTGGTTATAGACACTAAGTTACAAAGCTATTTTTTCTTCTTGCAGGAATTCTCTCTATTTATTTCGAAATTGAAAACAGGAATTATATTTTCGAGGCAGCGTCAAATGATAGTTAGGAAGATTGCATAAATGAAATTTTCTTATTCGTGATATTGTTCATCCATCTCCTTTACAGCTCATGAATCTCTATGATGATAAAGAGATTGTTGAAAAATGTTTCCATATTTTTTTTTACAGATGGCAGTAAAATAAATTACAAAACTGGTTAGAATTTGTTCTTTTTGAAGAAATCTGAGTTTTGCTTATTTTAAATAAGAGGTTTGTCTTTCGAAATGGATGAAAAAATTCTTCAAGGAAAACTTCTCTGTATTTATCTTGCGGTTAAGTGAATTGATGTCAACGAGACTAACTTTAAAGTACCTTTTTTTGTTTTGATGATTTTTTTATTCTTCTTGCCTTTATTATATCAGGAGAAGAATCAACTGATAATCGAAACTCTCTTAGCTCTTAATTCATTTAGAGATATGCAAGCGAATTACGAATTTAGAGATACGCGTTTTTCTTACCTGCATAGTCATCATGATATTTCTGGAAATTGAAAGAGTTGACTTCGTAGGTAAAGATACTTTAAATTTGGCTGCCGACAGCAGTATACGTATAGGTAAAAGTAGGAGGTCCACTAGATATCTACCAACAGGTGATCCAAGTATTGTTCCTTCCTACTAACTTTCCCGAAAAGCCTAGCTTGGAGCAGAAGATGCCCGCCTCACGCTTACCCGCGGGCTCTACCACTGCCAGCAGTGCATTGGGGGCTCGTCTGCTTGTCCCGTGTGCATGGTTTATACATTTTTTATCTATGAAAGTTACATTATATATGGTGGTACATGAATGTTACTTCAACATGGTGATACTGTTGATTTTACATGGTAGTTAAAATTTGTTGCATATTGTTAAAACATGTGCTTTACGATTGTTTTCACGTGTTTCCTTGGTTCAGTATTTTGTGGGTTGCAGTTCTACAGCTCTTACAGTCAGCTCCATGATGCTTAAATTTCTTTTTTACTTTCTTTTACATATAGCATATTAAATATAGCATTTACATAGAGTTCCATTTTGTTGCAATCTCGTGGTTTGCCAAAGTCCATATTATAAAAATTCTACCAATTTAATTCTATTTAACATATCACTGTTATGAATATGCATGCTGTAGTGCAGTAACATTATTTTGCATTTTTAATTTATATTATGATAGAATAAGTACTTAAATTATTACATGCAAAGTTCTGTGGACCATTTGCGCTATCGTGCTTTTCGCTAGTTATAGTATAACTAGTTGTGGGAAGAATTGAGAGGGATTGTGTTACAAGGGAGCACATAACTCTTGTCCTTTTGCTGCTAAGAACTCGATTATTTTTTGTATTTTTATCCGAAGGTGCTTATTTGCTGTTGCATATCTCAAAAACGGATCCAAGTACTGAGTTGGTTTTTTAAGATGCAGTTCTTCTGTTAAGGAACAATAAAAAATGTAGTGCTCTGAATGACCCTTATCTACACATACACATGCGTCACTTTCAGAGATGTTTCTTTCATAGAAGTATGTAGAGAAGGGGCTATGTCCAGTAATGTACCAATTTATATAGGGTTAATGCTATTGTTCTTCTCTTTGATGCTTGGGATAAATTTAAATCTCTTCTGCCTTGTTGTGTGTTTTGCCACCAGTATTCCCACCTTTTAATCATTATCTCGTTTAATGATTTTTTAATTTGAGATTTAGGGAATGGGATTGTCTTTGAATAGAGTTTTGATTGCTTGCTGCTTCTTTAGCATATTTGTCATCTTCCTCATTCCCTAAGGTTCCTGTACGTGCTTTCAGCCATTCAATAAAAATTTTTGAATTGGAGTTTCTTAATGAAGAGTTGATTATTTGTCTGATAATAGATGATTTGTGCGCCTTGTTTGCAATTGCGTGTATATTTGATGAGGTATCTGTCTTGATTTTCACTGCAGGTAAGTTATTACTGATGCTATAGGTAATTGCTTTCTGGATGGCCAGCACTTCTGCTTAAAAAACTGTGTTATTGCTATTTAGATGATATTTAAGAATTTTTGGCTGTTGGTGCATTTGATGTATTACTATGGCCCATGCAACTCCTTCTTCATTTTTAGAGCCATCTGTAAATATTTTCGTGTTGAATATTTCTTCGGTGTTGCCGTTGTGATTGAATTTAAGACGAATAATTGGTTCTGTGGTGGGATGAATTTCGTAAGGGTGTTCTGGTTGCTCATAGTTCTTGGTTTCTATTTGGATGTCTTCTATTGTGGAATCTTTCTTTAGTTGGAGAACTCTATCTGTGGTTGCGAGTTTTTCCGCTGTAAGGAAAAGGGGAGGGACTTTTGTAAGCGCATACAGGGCTACATTGGAAGTTGATCTGTAGCTCCTTGAAATAGTAAGCAGAAATGGCCTTTGAATCGTCTGAATTTTTTTAATTTTTCTTGTGTTTTGAGGGAAAGTCCAAATTGCGCAACCGTAAAGAGCAATTTTTTCAATTACTGCACGGAATATAATTTTATGCAGATGAGGGCTCAACCCCCAGTTGAATCTTTGCATTCTTCTGAAGTCTTTGGCGAATAGTTGCAGTTTTGTCTTGAATGTGTTGTAGATGGAGTATCCAATTTAATTTGTGGTCGATAATGATACCAAGAAATTTCGTCTGTTTGACGACTTAGACCCTTTCTCCATTGATGATGAATTTTGGAGCTTTTGTAATCGATTGTCCTGGTTTATTGAAGACTACTACGTGAGATTTTTCTGTCGAAAGTTTTTGCTTCTGACAAAGACGTTGAAGACGTCGATGTTTTCATTAACATTTTTTATCATGATTTCTATTGTTCTTCCGCTGATTACAAACGCCGCGTCATCGGCAAACGCTATGGCTTTGGTATTTTAGGGCCATACATGAGAAGTGATCTTGTTAAATATTAAGCTCCAAAGATCAGCACTTAGGCATGATCCTTGTGGGCAGCCGCGTTGTTGTGTCCTTTTTGCTAATCTATTATTGTGTAGGATTATGTTTTTCCTGTTATTGAGGAAGTCTTCAAGGATACTGTAGATATTTTGGGGGCATTCGATATCCCTGAGTGCTTGTTTGACTGCAGGCTACCACAAGGAGTCGAATGCTTTCTTTAAGTTCAGGCAGAGAAGGGAAGACTGTAAGTTATTGGCTTTGTTTCTCTGGATTTCCTCTATTGCCACATCTATAGCTTGTATTGTACATCTGTTTGGCGAGAAGCCGTACTGATTGTTGCTGATGCATTTGTTCTTATGAATATGGTGTCTTAATCTTCCAGCTATGGCTCTTTCGAAAATCTTTTCTAGTGCTGGAAGGAGATTTATAGGGCGGTATGCCTCTGGACTTTCAGGGTCTCTATCTTTTTTACTGAAGAGCATAACCTGACCTACTTTAAGGACATCTGGAAAAACTCTCAGTTGCAGGCATTTGTTAAATACGTTCTTTATTATGCAGGGACACTTTTTGTTTACAAGTTGATACACTGTGCTACTTAAGCCATCGGATCCTGGCGCCTTTCTCTTTGGTAGTTTCTTTATAATGGAATTGGTCTCCTTTAGTGGGTCATTTTCTGTGCTTGGAAGGGTGGTATCATTCCTTATTTTCTTCTGTTCTGCAGAGCCCTCTTCTGAGTTATCTTTTAAAAGTACTGCATCTAGTATATCGTTAAGTGTTTTAATTGTTGCATCCTCATTATTGGGAAGTTTTGGCTTGTTGGGTGAGGGAGTTTTATATGAGATGGTTTGAAAATTTTCTTGGTGCAAATTTTGTAAATGGTACCATACGGATCACTATTTTGAGTACAGAATTTTCGCCAGCAATTAATTTTACTTTCCATTAGAAGTAGTTTATAACACGCCTTTTGTTTGGCGAAATTGAGGTATGCTGTTTGCTTTTATTCAGCTGTTTGTGCACTTTTCATTTTTCTTTGGAGTGCTTTTGTTTTGCTCTGTTCCACTCTAAGGTCCACCAGTTTATTTTGTTCTTGGATCTTTCTTCTTTAGTTCTGAAGGAGTTATCACAGGATTCTTTTAGTGTAGTAGTTAACAATTGGCCTACTTCGTTCAATACTAATCCTGTGCCAGCTTCGGTGATTTTTTCGGCGTACTGGGTCCAAGTTTTCTGTTATTATTCCCAGAAACTTTTGGCTTGTGCTTTTGGAAATTTTATATCTTTTTATTTTTATATAAGTGTTATGTTGTTCTATTGTGAAGGATATTATTTTATGATCCGAGATCGTTGTCTCATTATGTACTTTCTAGCAGTTGATGCTATTGGAGAGAAGTTATGAAGAAAGAGTAAGATCGGGCCATCCTCTGCCTGAAACTGTCTCGAAGGTTGGAGGGGCCGATGCACTGTTGGGAAGTATTAGATTCTTTGCAGCGATAAAATCTTCTAATAGGTTCCTTTGTGAATCATTCCTAGAGTATCCCCATTTCGTGCTGTGTGAATTAAAAACCCCTCCTATTATGTGGAGGGACTTCGGAAATTTGTTGATGAATTGCTCTAGGAGATTTAAAAACACCGACAGCAGTATTACTATTTCAAAGAGATGCTAGAACTTTTTTTTTTATAATAAGAGTTTATTTTTGCGGAACGAAGAATGCGTTTCATCTTACAATGCTCGACACATCAAACAATTCTTTCCTTCAATTAACCATAACATCATTCGGAACCTTTCCTTTTAAAAAAAAATTAAATACCTCAGTTATTAATTGACCATTTTAAATTTGCAAATTATGTGTTTCTTTTCAATATAAGATCAAGTAATTTACGTGAGGGTGTAAAGTTTTATATTTATTAACCCATTATCTTACTACTTTAACTTTTCTGCTATTTGCACCTTCGTCAACTGTCTGCAAGTTAAGTTCTGTCGACGCCCGTAAATCGTACAAAACTAAGCAAATTTCATCTGAATTAGTTGAGGAGTTACAAGGACACAAAACGGATGTTATCAGATATATATTATTTGTCAGTTCCGTCGCCCTGCTAAAATATTCCGAATCCGACGGTACTTAGAAATGTAAAACTTTGAAATCTCATCTGCATTAATATATGATCCGCATGGATACAGGAATGACGTGGGGAACCACAAGATAAAAATTTCTGTCTTTTAGAATGTTGTTTTGAAATCAAAATTCTTGAGACAGTAAGATATGCGAGTTTGAAAACTCGCAGATTATTCACGATTCATTCTCATATTTCACTCTTTTCTATAAATAACTTCTATTCATGGTAACTACATTTCTTTTAAATGAGTGTTTTAATTTTTTCTCTTATGCCGTCCTGTCAGGAAAGAATGTAGTGATTCTGACTGCCGTACCGAAGACCAGGGTTCGAATCCCTGGGAAGGCATTGATGTAATTGGTTCCTCTCTTAACAAGAGGCAAAGGCGGCCAATATATTAGGCTCCTCCATAATAAAGTGACGACCGCTTCCGCCCATTCTTATGGCCATTGCCTATAAATGGCTAGAGCCCGATGGTGGGGGGGATTTTTCCACCTAATTTCTCATACTCAGTTTTTTAAAAATATAATTGGTAAACATTGTACTTGATAACCAATACTGTTGTTGAAACTGGTGATTTTCAACCGTTATTATGTTATAAAGTATCAATATTACTCCACAGCGTAGGCACTATTGTTCATGTAAAATTTACATACCATATTATTAACATCACTACATCTTTTTTCTTTTATTGTTAGCATAGATAATATTACTTAAGAATTGTGTAACATTGTTAAAATTATGGAGTGCGATATTCTTTGAATTTGATTTGAGGGAGCAATTTACAATAAAGCACCATTTATCGTATTTTACTTTTATACATGTTTCTATCTTGATCTCTCTATTTAAGGGCTATAAATAGTATATCATTTAAAAAAGTGAATGATAATGATAAGAAAATAAAGATTACTTAAGTAGTGACAGTAGCACAAACATTGTTAAAACTAAGTTTTTTTTTTGATATTTTTTGTTTTTGATTTGAGGGGAACAATAAAGCATCATTTATATGTTCCTAATTTATACATATTTTACTTTCATGTGTACTTCCATCTTGATCTTCATTCATTCTTATTCATGTTTGAAAAGATTTAAGGATGAAAACATGAGATATCACAAAAGGGTGTAGGAGTTGAAATCCCGTTCATGAATGGAAGGGGGTACCTTATAAGGTATTTCTCCCGCCTTCTTTGCATGCCTTCGTGGTGTAGTGGTCAGCACGCTCGACGCGTAACCGAGAGGTCCGTGGTTCGATTTACAGCGAAGGCGTTGCTCATTTTTTATGTCTTCTGCTTCTAAATACCTAATGTCTCTACAACCTGAAGAGGTAGAAGAGAAAATAAATTCTGTTGACCGAGCAGATTTCTTTCAGGGAAAGCTTCATTCCTATAGTATTTGGTAAAACATAGTTGATACACATTACTTTCGAGGAATATATAAACTATGATGTCAGTCTAATAACATAGAAATTACATATAGTTGAAAAACAGACAGCAAGCATATCGCCGATTTACTGTTTAAATAATGGGGATGAAAAAGACAGAGAACTAATCCAAACTTTCGCTCAAGATAAAAGACGTTGAATAGGTTTTCTTAGAAATTTCCTTGTTACAGTATTAGTGACAGAACACTTGAGACCTTAATTAGATTCATAATATTTTTTTTAAGATTCAGAATGAATTTGCACGTCAAACAAAATTTAAAGTTTTTGTTTATTTATAAAAATTAAAATCTACAACTATATTAATTTTTTCTGAGGGGGAAAGGGAGAATATTATTTATTCCAGATGAGTAAGTGAAATCAAGGTTCAAAAGGTTTCATTTTTATTTCAAATATTACGTAGTTATTTGGAATTCTTACGATTTTACATATGAAAATCTTGAACTATTTCAAGTTTAGGGAGTATTTGAAAGAAAATAAAAAGCATAAAGTTAAATTAAAAATTAAAGTTTTTAGATATAATAATTGCAGATTTCTTATTCAAAAGCCTTTGTTTGAATGTTTCCATGAAAGATGTAAATACGGTGCACTTTACCACATTTTACTCATTCCGCAGGACAAAGAAATAAATAAATGCTAACTGGACAGAAGCTTTAACCAGAACCAGCAATTTATCATTTTGAAGTCGAAAAATATGTATAGACAGCGTACCTCCCCTATAATTTATGAGCTTTGATTTTAAACGTATTTAGTTACCACACCCTGTATATGCCTTTCAGCGTTTAGAGATTATTATAAAAGAAATTGGAGTAAAACTGCATGCATGTTAATTTGCAACACTTTGAGAAAGAATAAAAGTATAATGTTTGCTTAAGTACAACCCTGATTTTGCAACCAGTTTCTTCTACTAACAAAAAAGTATTGATATGCGACAAACAGGGCAGTGGGGGTACAAATAAATAAATTAAATATTTTTTAAAATAAATTATGTACTTTTAAAGAAGAATTTTAATTATGTATATTGATTATATTCTATTCTTATAAGTTGTTCGGCTAATGATTAAAAGAAACGTAAACGGTAGTTCATATTGTTGTGACTAATAAAATCAGTGGAAGGTATTTCGTTTTTAATCATGATCAACTAAAGATGCCAAAGGACGCAATGTTAAAGGCAGAAATAGAACGAAGAAAAAACATACAACTATTTCAATTTTAATAGGTTTCCTTCTTCAGTATTTGGATGAAAAGGAAAACCAAATTAGATCATCAAAAAAGAATTCAGAGAATTAAGAAACATATTATACGAAAAATCTTAATAACACAAGTTACCTTAATAGGTTTCCATTGTTGATAATTTACCTGCCTTATTTATTTTCGATTTTTCTTAGGCAAATTATTGGGCCGAAACTTCTCTTTGTCTGATAGGCAAATTATTGTGCTGAAACTTCTCTTTGTCTGATAGGCAAATTAGATTGCTGAACTGTATCTGTTTAATCTGCGTTATTATTAAATAAACTGTGTTTCTTTGAAATACCATTTACTTATTGGCTGTATATTCTCTCGTACCTATCCGTATGGTTCACACTAATGAAACAAAGACATTATTTTAAAAATACTTATCTAATTTACTGCTTTCACCAAATGTGATAGCAGTTTGGAGATTCCCATTTTAACGTTAGAATCATCTTTAGTAAAGTCTTTTCAAAATGTTTCTATACTTTACTTTTATGTCTTTTTCTTTCGCGTAATTTAAAAAATGTTGACATTGCTTGAAACATAAACTCAAAGGTCTGTCACATAAGCCTACTTCTGAGATCAATTTCATTCCATTTCGCTGATATATGTAGATTTCCATGATTTTTTTCCATGATGCTAGTGACAGATGCTTTCTCCGAAAAAAAAAGTGTTCATCGGAATAGATAACATTCCCGAAATTCAAGTCTCCGGAAGTTGTTGGTTGGCTAAGCGAATTGATCAAATCCTAATTATCAGAGCGTTTGGGTAGAGGGAATTTTACTCATACTTTTACCCCTTCCCAAAAATCTATTCCTTGAGTAATTCAAATATGTTCAACAGCTCCAAAAGTATATTTTATAATATTAGATTTCTGCTCATTAATATTTTCTTAATAAAACACTTTCCCAGAAAAATTACAAGTAATCAATCAGTTAAGTACATGAAATATGTGAAGACAGTTTGCTATCAGTGACAAAGTTGGCAGTCTCAACAAAAGCGCCGGATTTATTTTGTGCAATAAAATACTTTATTTTCAGAAAATGGAATTTTGACATAATTGCAGCAGGTAAATGTTCCGATTTAAGAAGGAAAAATAATATATGACATACTTTCTCTACGAGTCTGCAGCACTGCACTCTCTCGATGAAATTCGGAATAATGTTTTTGTGTATCTGTTTGTCGAGGGGCCTAATGACACATTCGATTTGCTCCTCAAGTTTGTTTTTTAGTGATTATTGTTGTTGCTTCTAAATTCAGGTTTTTTGGAACTTGTAATAACACTGTTACTCAAAATAGCGATGTTTTCAACAGACTGGCTAGACTGAGAACATGGTGATTTAACGTCTACTGCCAATTTGCCCTCAAATTTCTTTATAAATCTGAAAACTGTTGTTTCATTTGCTGCACATTCAATCCAAAGATTGCACGAAGCTTTCTAATGCATAATAGTCTAACGCATAATCTAGTCTGTGCATAATATTCACCTTTCTTGCAATGAAGTTTCACAATCAAAACTCGCTGTTCCTTTGTATAGTGCTTCATATCGACTAAGTTGCAATGAAGCTGCGAAATGAGACAGTGATAAAATGCCAACCTTACAAGGTCAAATCAAATCCGACATTCTAAAATCGGAACATTTACCCGTGATAAGTACTTACAAATATTTTCCATTTTCTTATAATAAAGTTTCTTTCTGGCATATTAAATTTAGGACATTTGTTGGGTGCGATTGCAGATAACAGAAAATAAGAACAGAATCGATGCTTTTTTAGTTTTATGTGAATATTAAGGGATTTTGAAAGTTGCTAAAAAACATAATTCACGATTTTAAGTCTTTTATATTATTTTGGCAACAAAATATGTCACATATTCCGTGAATTGAAGTGAAAAATATTATTGATTTGATTTTGAAATAGATAAGTAAGTCTAATATTTTTTGAGTGAAATAAGAAAAAATACCACAACTTTGCTTTCATCTATAAATTCTCCGTTTGTTTGAACAAAAATTTAAAATATCTAAAACTTATATGTAAGTCGTTTGTTGAAATTTTGTGAAATACTGTTTATTTTCTACTTAGTTCTAAGGAAAGGAATAAAATGTCTGAAAGGTTTCAGATTTAAAGGATTTATTAAGATTTTTACGCTCTCGCTGAGCTGGCAGACTACCAGTTTGCTGTGCACTCACTCCTGTTTACACCTCTATTTTTTCTGTCTTTTTAACTTTAGTATTAAATATAATTTTTTTTGCACTTATGCCACCCAAAGTTAGAGGTTTTTAAAAGCTGCATGACAGCATGTGTTTAAAATTCCCAATGCATTGTTGTCGCCATACATTTTTATATTTTTTCAGTCCTCTCTCAGTTTATTATGTCACTGTTCAATTTCCTTTGTAAGACAACTAACAATTTTGTTTCTTTTTAATATTAACTTTTTATGTGTTAACTTTATTCATTAAATGCCATGATCATCAGACTTGGCCACATAAAATTCAATTCAACAGCAGAGTAATAAAATATATAAAAACAGCGTGTCTTTAGAACTTCCGATAGCCAGTATCGCGAGCTGGAGATAAAAAATGTGTTATTCGGTCCGATGTTGCCATTGCTCGCTTTCAAATCATTTGAGTGTGTTAATGAAAAATTCCTAAAAGTTTTATAAAATACGAAACATAAAATTCGAAATTCAAAATTTGGGCTTCCGGGTGCACAGTTTCGGATGGAGGACTACGTTATTTATAATTTGATTGTTCCAAGTACCGTCGTTTCACAATGAGAGAAGCAGACATGTGTTCTGCAGATTCTTCCTGATTTAACTTCTTTAAAAACAATAAGGACGATAATGTTTGATGGCAACAATTTGAAAAATGATACGCCATCTATAATGAGCCGACGCAAAGTCCCATTTCGATTTTAATGGCCCCTTTGGGCCGAAAAAGAAGTAAATTTTTATTGTAAGTAATAGGTGGAACAGGACACCAGAACGCTGCTTTTACAGATACAGGTGTAGTCCTGTCGTATTATTGTACTGTAGGAATACTGCGAGGTATAAACAAGAAAGATGATGCAGTAATGAACTAATACAATGTTACATAATGATACAGAATGACTTCCTTATTTTAAATATGCCCACTATTGACCAGCTGGACATGACTGATGTACACTGGCAGTTCTAGTCGGAGGTCAAATCCTGCGAACAGGCTGGATACCTGTTCTTGGTTTTCCTGTAAAGTGTATAAGAAACAGTTACCTATAAAAGTAGTTCTGTTAGGTAGATAGCCCTAGAAGTGCTTTGCTTTAATCTATTAATCAACCAAGAACTTTATTTTCATAAGATTCTAGTAGTTTTCGCCATATGCGAAAAGAAAGAATAATCCTTGAAATTCTCTATAAAAGTATCCTTCTCCTTAGGTAAATAGCTCTCGAGTTGCTTTGCATGAATCTATTAACTATCCGCAAACCGTTTTTTAATAATGTTGCCGATTCAAAAGCTAGTAAACCAAACAACAAAAGACGAAAATTTATAATAGCACAAATTAAGTTTATAAGAACAAAACCGTAAATTGCAATCTGATCGTTATGGTGGGCAGTGGAGGCTGTTGGCTGCTTCAAACTACTATTCGTTAGCCGTATAAAATACGGAAAGGAAAAATGAGCCATACTTTCGAATACCATCTCCTTGAGATTCTGCATCATGATTGGGGTAAAGTTGAAAAAAACCTATTCAACTTGCCAAGATGTAAGCAGAGTAATATAAGGTTTAGAATTTTCTACTGAGAATGGAAGAAAGGAGAACTAAATTAAGACTATTAAGTTAAGTGTCGTAATAAAATTTGTAAAATGTTCGTAAAAAATCAGGAGATTTGCTACGTTAATTCATCTCCATCTGTTTGATCTTCGTCAAATTATTATAATGTGAAAGCTCAAACAAACGGAACGAATTTTCTGAGTGTCTGAAAATTAAATGAAATGTAGATGTATTCTACACTTAAGAAAAAATAAAATTTGTTTCGAATATAATAACAATGAAGACCTATTGCAGCTGTAAGAACTACAGACGCAATAACAAAAATCTCATTATGTGATAAAAATATGCGACATCTATAAATTTGGATGTCATTTTTTTAACTATCTCCGAAATAAAATGTTCAATAAACCAACAGAACTAATAATTAAAAGTTCAGATAAGAGCAATCAGTGTTAAATTATATATATTTGCAGTACTAATTTCAAAGTTTTACTATAGAATTTTCGACGCTAGAACTGTAAATTTCTAAATATTAACACTGACTGTTATTGTTTTGAACTTCTAATTATTGTTATTCAGCGTGTTACTTTTAATAAATGGGATAACATTCGATCATGTCTGCCAAATAATTTTTCTTTCGATCAGGACACATACTGTAGAAAACCGACGTAAGTGCAATTTTATTTTAAATACCACTTCATATTTTTTTACATTTCATTTCTAAGCACCCGATAATCATCGATTGTTCTAAAGATTTAAAGGTGAGGAATTTCATTAATTTGATCATTAACTCACGACTAATGTTTTATGTAAGATGTCAGTCTCAAAAACAAACTGAAAACATGTGTCTTAGAGGATAAGATAATTCCGTGTCTCTTGCTTCTATTCCACACCGAAATGAGATTTTGTAAAACATTTTCAGATTAACACAGAATTCTAATGCGTTTTGTATATATCCCACCTACATTTAAGATGGAGTAGAAATGAATCATACGGCAAACTAAGAACTAGAAAAAAGAAGAGATGCTAACAACTAAAACTTTAGACTAATAGTTTGATATGAAGATTTAAACGATGATCTAAAGAATCTAGAACAGCGTTTAATCATTCAGCAAAGAACAAGAATCACGATTCAATTGCACTTTGGTATTATAAAATTTCTGTTTATTTATCTACGTTTCGAAAAATTAGATGTTGAAATTTCTAAAAATTTTTCTTTTTTTATGTGTATTAAAACTCTCTAAAATCTACTTCGTTTACTGTTTTTATTTCACAAAGCTACTTCAAAAACTTGTTTACTATTTAAAAAAAATTTCCTAGCATATGATTATTTCTTTGATTGGGAGAAGAAAAGGGAACTCTGTAAGAGGAGCTACTAAGTCCACATTGTTGAAGTATCAAGAGAATTCAGATCGGCAACTGGATTGCCGAAATCAGCTTGAAAGTTTAGTAGAAATTATCAAGCCAAAGGAATGTGAATTCGAAAAGCGAGAATTTTTGTTGCTCCCGTTACTTTTGTTCAAAATAGATAGCCGTCTAAAAATGAAAATTTGAGTGAACTTGAGTACCCTTATCTTACCGTTCAAATATGGAAAACTGAGATGTGATTGTAAATATTGCCAAAAAATTATGTATGAAATGGAGCATTTGGCTATTAAGCCCTTCTTTTGCGCTTTCAATCACGTTTTGAACACTATTGATTAATTTTACTAATTAAACTAGTCATTTATTTAATGTTTCGTTTCCTGAACAATGCATGATAATAATGTTTGTTTGATTCATTTAAATTCTGATTTTTCAACTGAATTTAGGGCAGGAACTGCAAATTGTTTTCTGATAAATAACCCATATCCATTTTTTATAACTCAAAGGGGAGTTTGGAAAAACTACGCCTTCTCGTATATCGAATGAAAAAAAAAAGAGATCTATCATTGAAGATCAGTACTAATAGATATATAGCTATCTAAAGAAGAAGAATATGGGAATGTTCGAAAAAGCGGGTAGAAGTTTCGTTACGATTCAGATGCAAATAAGCAAAATAAATAATGAAAACTCATTGACTAACATCTTGCTACCAAACTAGAGCACTGTCTTCCTTGGCCCTTCAGAATCAGAGGCAGACCCTCTCTTCTGCAATCACCACAAAAACCTTAAGAATTCTTACCAGCAAAAAGAGTAGGTTACACAGAAACATAAGTATTACAAGGAAGAAAAGTAATGTCACGGGAACACCCGAATTCCCCATATCAGTCCCCTTCACCGATTCAGTTCAATTCGCCGCCACACCCCGTCCCCGAAAACGCCTTTTACGCCAGAACGAGAAACTGAAAGTGAACCACCAAAAGGCGAGGTGCTGCTTTTACAAGTTACGTCACGGAATTGTCGGTATACGGACAGTTTAGGAAAGAATACGGTCAGAAGAGTTGTGACCGCCGCACCCGTCTACTTGCCACAAATCCTGGGGGCATACGTTTCAAGGTTAATTGTTGGGAAATGATCGAGTGTATAACATACAATAGGGTGACTTATGTGAAAAAATCATAAGAGGTTCACCATCATTGATTGAAATTCAGTACGTGTGTTCTTCATTTAACATTGGGGTTATTTCCTGACATTGTAAGGGCATAATATCATTGAGATAAGATATATTTTCGACCTAAATTATTAGATGTAGCTAAATTCAAAAATAGCATAACCTAGCGTGGCTATCTTAAAGGACCTCAGAAGTTATGTGAGTCAGAAGTCAGCTAACCTGTAGCTATGCAGAAAACAGGCAAGCTCAATTAACGCGAAGCTTATTAAATCCTTTTAAATACTTATTTAATTTATTGAAAAGCAACAAGGTTGTAAAATGGATACTCTTTATTTTTTCTGGGTTGTTCAGGTAAATGATTAGTGTAAAGCATTCGACAGCTATTTTGCTTTAAGAGAGATGCTTTCGTGGAAGACTAAAGGAAAACAGTTAGTATTCACACTACTAGGCAGAAATCCCAAGTTACCATAAAATTTCCACACAGCTATTCATCGGCAATCAAATCCAGGACGAACTATTAGTGATGGATCGCTTATTTTTCGGCAACATTCGGATTTCCGACTCATGAAGCACATCACTGTGCACATTCTTATTGCCTCCACTTGAAGGCATATACGTAATTTTCAACACTAAATGGCCTATTTGAAACGCTAAAACTAATATCTGAATGATGCAGATGCTACATCAGCGTTGCGAATGTTGCAGATGATAAAGTAGAGAGTACCATCTTCTCTTCATGGAACTCAAAATTCCTGGAATAAAACCATCAAGCGTCGACATCCCATTATTTTACTTGGGCCTCTGTTGATAGCTGAAGAGAGCCCCATTTAAGAATACATCAAGCTTTGATTATACGATCTGCTATGGCTTTTCTTCGTGAACTTCTTAATAATGAGCCGAAAGATACCGTACTTGTCTGACCTTAACGTGGTGCATGTAATTATATCCAGCACATACTGATAACTCAGAAGACGAAGATTTGCATTCGAAACATAGATTCTACTGTATGAACAGCCTTTTTTTATGATTGGTAAAATTAAGAAAAATGCAAATCTGATGTTCGAGTCAGGAGACCTAAAATTTGTTTGTTTATATTTCTGTCAAATTTTTGGATTTCTAAGTGTACCTTTTTCGAAATATGAAAAGATATCAGGCTAAAAATACTCCAAATTTAAGAGAAGCAAAGACGTTTTAGGCATATATAAGACTATACATTCATTAAGGTGAAAGTTTATTACGGTTTGAAATCATCTTCAGTCATATATTTTACTAAAGAAGATAAAATAGATAAAAAATATAAAACTACACAGATTTAGTAAGGTACAAAAGAAAAAGGAATTTAGTTTTTTTATCATAATATTTTTTTGTCATATATGGCTAAAAATAAACGTAGTTGGCTGCTGCTAACGATGGATTTCAACATGAATTGGAAAAAAGACTTTTAAATGAATTAAACATAATCACTCTTATAAAGAATCATTTCTGCTCTCTGATTTCTATTATTTTGTGAAATTCTCTACAATTCCTAACGTGAAGCCCACATCTAGAATTCAAATATGGTAAAAGAATTCACACATGGAGCCCCACAATTTTAGTTTTAGTAACATATAGCAAAAACGTTATGATATCAAACAGTTATTCTTAGCGTATTTATTTAAAACCGTGTAACTAATTTTTTTAAAATGTATTTAAATTTAAACTTCTGGTCTAAACGTGTCGCAGTGGACTGTAAAGTGGTTAGTGAATGTGAACTGTTCGTTCGATTTCCAAGGTATGGGAGTTGAAAAGTTCTTCCTCCCTTATTACAGGTGTAATATCGATCTACTCCCTTGGTGCATTCAGGAAAATGTTCTCTATGATGAGAAAAATTCAAGAGAAAGTAAAAAGGTAATAAGAAAATCACAGCCTTGAAAAGTAGGAAAATTAGGATTTTTAAAAACCGAAATAATCGGAAAATGATATTAGATATTCAAAAACCAATTATTTAGGAAAATTACATTTCGACCTATCTGATGATGTAAATATCGAAATTTTCTGGCGATTAGTCTGATCATTAAACAACATTATATATGAAGAAGTATGAACATTATACATACATACGCATACATTGACATTATATAGTTACATAGTTTGAGCATTATACACACACACATATGTATGAAATTTCCATGAAATATAGTATGGCAATTGCATATATGTAAGTGCAAAAAAAATTGAAGAAAATTGGCATTTTATAAAGATGCTAAAATTATTTTTAACTCAAACTAACGAAACAATCTGCAATCAAGATGGGAAGCCAAGTTAAATATAAGTGCGAAAAATCGGTTTCGGTTTGCAAGCACATTGTGTTGTTATGTCTAATCGCCGTTGTCTGAACTAATAAGAAGAACCCCACGAATTTTATAGTGGTAAGGAGTGAAGATTGCGTTCGTCGTTGGCGTGAGCCTTGAGCACCATACAGTCGCCTGTATGGTGACTGTATGCGCCATTCCATACAGGTGACAACCATACAAGTGGCCATACAGTTTGTATAGTTCCACCGCAATTTTGAAGTACTTCGAGGAGACGGGCCCTAAGTTCTCCCGCTCCTCTTCCCCTACCACTCGACAAGAGTGTTTGGCTTGCTATGTATTTTGAGTGTCCCAATGATGCACAGACACTATGCATTTAGAAACATCTGTGCCTTCTCCGAAATTCGAAACCGGGCTCTTCGGTACGGCAGCCAGCATTCCCAACCACTATACCGTCTGGATGGCGAAACGCACTGTTATGCAGGGATCTGATGCTAAAATAAACTTACAATTAAAATTATCAGATTTAAGCAAAAGATTTTTATATCCATATGTCTTTCTGTAAATAGTGATATTTATTTTGGAATCGCTGTTGATACAATTAATTAGAATTACGATTAAGAAAGAGATTTTACATTGGTTTTGATTAGGAAGAAGATAAGTAACTTTTATTTTATTAAAATTATTAACTTGTTAACGTTCTAGTATTTGATCAATGCCCAAATACTTTCACATACTGAAGGTACATAAATAATACTTTCTTCATATAATACGTTAATGCATACATGTATTAATATGAAAAAAATGTAAAAAGGATTTTTAAGACTAAAATCCTGCGCCCTTGTTGCTAAGCTTCACATATAATAATTAATTACGTTAAATTATAACCCATAGGCAATTACACACACACACACATATATATATGTAATAATAAATGCAAGGAAAAGACAGAGCAGCGTCGATGCATAATAGCTATATAAGGTAAAGAAACTTTCAGTCGAGGCGGTTTTAATTACATTTTGATTTCCCAGTTGACGTTCGTGGCCACAATCACTTGGCACTCTAGTCGTGCCTATTCAGAAACATTTATATTTTGGAAAGTATTGCGATAGAAAGGGCGCCCAACGAAATAGCGACGAAGCAGCGCACAGAAAGAAGTTGAAGTGCGTAGTTAGCCAATATGGAAGCACACGAAGAGAAAAGTTTTGGTTTGAGTTAAAAGTTTCAGTTTCCAATTATTACGTCATCAGCGCTGCGCAGGCCATGCAAAATGGAATGATCTAGAAATGACGCAATCCAGAGACTTTGTTACAATTTTTAAAACAGAGCGAAAGAGAATTAAAGGGAATTAGGGGTCAGTTTAAATTATAATTTTGATTCCAATATTTTTTATCTTATATATATGTATGTACGCATATACAGTTGATTTTTGCGATAATACCACATTTGTTATCGCCTCGGGAAATATGTAAATTTTGCGTGCATCGTTTTCCAAAGATATCGTGTAGCCTTTTCTTTAATTAATATTAAAAGTATATTTTGGATCTTATATGAAACTCAGACAAAGGTATCATGATCCCGGGATAAAAAAATAAACTTCATTAAAAATCGAATTTTTTTTAAAAGGCAAGGGAAAATATGCGAAAAATCATTGCTATTATTTATCACTTTTTATTATCATTGCAATTATTTTCCTTATTTGCAAGACTGCAGTCGTAAAATTTTATATACGTATTTCTTATACTGATAAACACAGCTTAAATAAAATGCATAATATATAAATTTAATTTTCATTAAAATAATTGCACTAGAAAACTTTTCATAAGTGGTGTTCTTCTCCAAAATCCTATAAAATAAAAAAAAGCCAAAGTAATATATTGATTTCCTGTAGTTAACATGCCTTTTGCAGAAAGTTTCATAAAATTTTGCATTTTCCTTATAAAGAAACGAAAAATGTAATAAACTAATTGCTAAGCGTGGGAAAGCAATTATTCTGTAACAGAGTATACTGTATAACATGGGGTTTAAAAATGTCTAATGATGAAGTAAATATTCATAAAAATAACATTTAGATGTATTATAAATTAATTTAAATAATTATATTGTTACAAAGAGAGATATGTGTTATTTATTAGCATGGGTATTGTTTTTAACTGCCCAGTTTGTTACTCAGATATTTAAGTACGTCTCAAATTCGAAAAATAAATTAAAGATCAAGATAACTGAAGGCAATTTACTAGCTAACATAGTTCATTTTAGCTTTGGCAGCATAAAGTAATGTGCGGAGAAAAATTAAAATATTACATTAGCCATAGACAAAATTAATTAATGTCAAACATTTTTGTTGAGGAACTTAGATTGTTTGCAAAAGATATATATTTTTAATAATGGTTTCAGTGTAAAGAAGAAAGTATAGTGTGTTCACAAAATCTTTGAACACCTTTACCCTTTTGTCGTGAGCGCCCTATAAGAGGTAGTACTGTACGTCTTACAGGTTAAGTTTTGAGGTGTTATTACGGCATGTCAAAGTACTTTTTCCCAAAAAACTGCGAAGTTTTTAGTTTATTATACACGTAATGCGAGGATCTGGGGATCTGAAAATACTCATATCAGAAGGGAGCTGAAGAGGGATTACCTGAAAGTGAATGTTTGGTGTGGGAGTTTTATGGCAAAAGTTTTGGACCATTTTTCTTCCATAAACAAAGAGCAACAATCAGAATTTACCTCGATACATTCATTAATTACATTTACCTGCAGTAGGAGGATCGCTAACCAGAGATCATTTGTGTAACTTGAGTTACTTGTCACAAAGACTTTAAACCTTGCACGTGAAAGTGTGACAGATACCAAAGATATAAGTTATTCCATTCCCAAACAACAAACTGCAAAAGTTGTTCAGGGACTTTGTGGACACCCTGTAGTCCAACAAAGAAATAGCTGCCGAGTTATTAGTATTTAGAGAGAGAGTTTTTCTCAGATAGTTAGTTACCTGCGAATTCATTCTCCTGTAAAATGAAGGACATTAATAACTTTCACTTATTTCTTAACTAAATTATACTCGTAAAATAACTAGGTAAGTGAAATAATACTTAACCTAATCAATGAACTATTATCATTATTTAAACATAATTTAAAAAGCGCAACATAGAAAAGAATTAAATAGCATTCATTAACAAAAATGAGGCCACAACAGCCAAGGAAGGACCGAATCAAATATCAAAACGTAATTACAGATACACGTTTGTCTCAATGCAAGCAAGTCTATTTACTAGTCTAATAGTTCTTAAGTGCAAATGATATTGTTACGTAATACTATCAGTTTACAAGCAATAAATAATGTAATGAACTATGTTACGGAAGACAAATGGTTTCATTGACGCTTTTCTTGAAACACAGCTGAAAAGAAAATTTTATGTAATTTTTAACTATAGGGAAATGAAATTTAAGAAAAATCAGACACATGTTTCAGAAAAGAACCAAAAGGAGATAGACATATCTTACAGTGAAACCGAGCTCGAACATTTTGGTGCAAAAGAAAGCTGAAATGAAAGAATAATAATTTTTTTTTTCTGAAAATGCAGCAGTTAATTGCGGTTTAAGAAAAAAACTTCAAAATGTTTTGGATTCTCTACTTTCATTTGAAATTTCATTTGACTAAGGTGGAATTAATTACCGTAATAGTTACCTTAAATTAAAGTTATGAACTTATGAACTAAAGTTATAAGGTATTTCTCCCACCTTCGTAGTGTAGTGGTCAGCACAATCGACGCGTAACCGAGAGGTCTGTGGTTCGATTCCCGGCGAAGGCGTTGCTCATTTCTCAATCTTTCTTGCTTCATATCTAATGTCTCTACACTGGCGCCCGAACTAAAATGGGGGTGGATGATGATTCTCCACCACCAGGATTTGGAGATTGGGCCCCCTAGTCCCCAGTCGCCCTTTAAAAGGGGGACTGGGGATTATTCGTATGCCTTCGTAGTGTAGTGGTCAGCACACTCGACGCGGAGCCGAGAGGTCCGTGGTTCGATTTCCAAGTATCTATGTACATTAAAATCGGATAATTCTGGTTTTATTATGCACTTACATACAACAGTACCTCTATAGTGACGGTTATCGAATCCGCAATTTAATGCAGTTTTGTGTAACTCTAGATTATGCCGATCTTATATATTATGATATATACGTAATGTGTATAAATAATTAAAATTTCAATGATAAGCTATGCAAAAAGAAGCACTGAAAACTTAACGTACAGTGACTACGTGAGTAAAGGAATAAGAAAACTTAAGTAAAACGTAATAAAATGTAAGTAAAGGAATAATAAAATGTTGCGTGGTACTAATCTATGTTGCAAAGCACATTAATGGCACATGCTTTCTTCGACATGTGTGTGAAAGACAGGAACTTTTGACATTTTAATCAAATGTGCAAATGATTATATTGAAAAACTATCCAGCCTGCGAGTATAATTTTAAGAAATAATATCAGACTAAAGATTATGTTTTCATTAACTAATTTCATCAGAAATGAAAAATCAATTCAAATTATTGAATGTAAATTTGTGCTTATAATTAGGATTAGCATCGGAAAACAATACAGTATACGTTTAGTTTTCTTTTTTTGCGTACATCCCGTTTTCACTTGTGGCGTTTTCTGTTACTTTATGAATCTTTTAGGGCTTTAATAAAAAGAAAGTAAAGAGTAGAGATGTGATAAACTACGGATACTGCATGTGGCAGGTGATGGAAAACGGAGGCATCTGGCGTCTACCAGACGTAAGCAGGTGCATGTCCCTCGTCCTCCACTATCCAGCGCTTGTTGAAGAATTTAACGATTTAGGTAAGAAACATGGATTTACAGAGGTTAGGTGGCTGTACCATGGCTACAGATTTGGGAACAGAGGGTGCAAGAAACATATTGCAATGTCAGAATATAAAACAGAGAACATAAAGCATAAAAATAATACAATGAATAAGTAGAGCAATCTAAAAGTACGTAAGTTGTAAATACGTAGTAAAATTTATAAGGTATATCTCCCACATTCTTAGCGTGTCTTCGTGGTATAATGGTCAGCACACTGAGCCTGTATTTCAGAGGTCCGTGGTTCGATCCCCGGCGAAGGCATTGCATATTTTTCATCTCTCTTGTTCCAAAAAAATACCTAATGTCTCTACAAAATAAATAAATAGTGCAAATGAAAAAGTAGTTGCAATCGTGAAGATAGTCTGACATATCTTATGCATAGTCACACGATTTTGTACAATAAAGCGTTTGTGAGTGTCCACATTACTGAAGCACTGACGTAGGCGAGTGGCGATGAGAGGGCATTGATAGACGAAGCGCAAACGCAAGTTGGATTTTCGGAAATGCCAAAGCGAAGGAAATAAACATAAAATGGTCCGTGACCCGTGGCAAAGTTGGTGATTTGTGGGACGGACACGTGCCTTTGAAAGTTAACTTTTGGGAAGAAATCGTACGTACGTCTCCTGGTATCACTTAAATTCCATTCCTGTAGCCATTTGAGTTGCAATTTTCAAGTAAGAGGAAGTAATATTAAGTAAGAAGTATAATTTCAAGTAATATTAATTTCCTCTGCCTTTATGTTGTTACTTGCCTCTCTGGCAAGTCTGTCGGCTGTTTCATTTTCTATCAGACTTGCCTGCGCTCTGACAAATACCAGTAGTATATGTTTATAGGCGTTGCTTTGCAGAAGATGCTGTGTGTTGGCAATGAGTGAAGAGGAGTCGTTATGATTTAAGACTACCAGAAGAGTGGACATGCTATCTGAGTAAATAGTGATGAAAGGACAGGGTGAAGCCAGAGCGTATTCAATAACGGCTGTTATGGCTAACGCTTCTGCCTGGAAAACGCTGTTCCAGGACTGTAGTTAACTCTTCCAAATGTGAATTGAATGTGAACGATAAAAAAAGTAGGAAGATGCTGCCTGCTCCACCCAAGATCTTAGAGCCATCTGTAGAGATGGTAAGGTCTACTCCTTGTACGTGTTGACGGTGTCGATTGCTGTTGATGTCACCATGTATGCCCGAGCCCTTAAGCGTTAGGTGGTTGAGCATGGGTTTGATAGGGCATTCATACTGCCCTGGGCTGAATGTTATATTATGGAACTTGGCATTCAGTCTTAGTTGAATGATCCTGTTTTGCTCGAATATGGAGAGGAATCAGTTCTGCAAGGACAATGGCGGCGTTGGTGGCTGTTGTCCGGTATGCCTTACACAGGTTTAGAGCAAACGGCCTTTGGATTGCGAGAAGTTGTTTTTTAATTCGACCCCTCGCTGGCTGAGTCCAGACGGCAGCTACATAAAGGATGATCTTCTCAATAACAGAGGTGTAGACAATTTTGCGAATGTGGGGGATTTGTCCCCATGTCTCGGCTTGAAACTGGTGAGCCTTCCGTGCTACCAGTTCAGTTTTATTTCTTAAGTAGTACAGGTGAGGGATCCATGCCAGTCCGTTATTCCATATAAGACCCAGGAATTTTAGGTCCGGGACGATCTTGATGCTCTCCTCCTCTCAAGCTTGATGCATGGTTTCCTTGTGGGGTTAGTTCGCGTCTTAGAGATTATCAGAGTAGTCGACATCTCTGCAGAAATCTGGAGTTTGAGGTTATGAATAGGGCTGGAAACTGATTACAGATGTTGGTTCTCCTTTGCTCGAGTTCATCCCGAGTGCGTCCTTTGACGAGAAATGCCACGCCGTCCTCATATGCCATAAAGTGTACTTAATCTGGCCAATTCACAGTTAGAATAGAATTAAAAGTTATGTTCTAAAGTATAGATCCTGCATATAAAGTTTGGGGGGGGGGTAGTCTCAATGTTGCACACTGGTTGTTATACCTTGGTTGTGGGCAGAGATAGAAGTGCGGTCTTTGAGGTAACTGATGAATGGATGATAAAGATTTGCTGGACAATCAGCTATTCTGAGAGCTTGCTTGATGGCAGGTCACCAAAGCGTGTCGAAGGCGCTTTTGAGGTCAATTAAGAAGAAGGCTTTTTGGAGCTGTTGTGTCCTGTTGAATTCGATTTTGCGGCGTATCTCTTCCAGAGCTTATAGAGTGGAGGATCTTGATCGAAAACCATACTGTAATGGGCTGATGAAGTTAGTAACTTGAAGATGGTGAGCAAGACGTTGCACTTAAAATTTTTTGTACACATTACCTAGGGCTGCAAGTAGGTAGATTGGACGTAGGGAATGGGAGTCCTGTAGGTCTTTATGGTTTTTAAGGAGAAAAACCACTTGAACTATTTTGTAAGATTTTGCGAAAAGTTGGTACTTAAACAGTCGATTAAAATGCTGCAGGAGGAATGAGGGACGAGAGCTATATGCTATTTTGGGAATATTATAATCGAGACCATCAGGACCCTGTACTTTTATTTAGGTAACTTGCCGAAAACTTGTAGAATCTTCTGGTACGTAAAGGCGGATGTCATTTCGTGTCAAGGGAGCAGAGATGGTCTTTCTGATAGCTTTCTGTATGGGAGTATCATTAGCTGGGTGATCAGGACATACTGTATTCATAATACGTGTAGTCATGTCGGAGGTATAGTTGGTATAGTGCGTTGTTTGGTCTTCCTGTAGGAAGAGTTAGCTGGGCTTGAATACTTTATTAGTTGACAGCTTATGTAGGATACCAAAAGGATTTCTATTTTCAGTACAGAATTTCCTCCAGCTATTTGTCTTGGCGGTAGGGATGTTGCTCTTACAATTAGCCCTTTCTTGTCTGTAAACAGAGAGTATATGGGCGTTTTTAGAATCTTCAATTGTTTTGGTAATTCTTCTGTTCAGAACTCGGCATTTTTGTCTCTGTTTGCGTAAATGTTTTGCCCACCATTTACCGTTTTGCTTGGGAGCGTAATGTTGCAGTACCGTTGTAAATCTGTTATTAGAATCTGTGTGAAAGTTTCAAGGTGCATTTGGTTGGAGCAATTTTGAAGGTGTGATTCTTCAGCGATGAGAGTTTCAGATGAAATCTTTTAAGAATACGTAGTTTACTGCCAGGTAGTTTGTAGCGCTTTGCGGTGGTTGAAGTAACTGCGTTGATGTGAAACTGAACATATTTATAGTCAGAGCAGCTTTCTGCTTCTGCTGCCTTCTAGTTCTGAATTTTAAGAAAATTGCATTGCTGGTGGTAAGAGTGAGAGCTGGCAGCTTTTGTTGTAGGTATTGTCGAAAGTTGGGAGAGAGTCTATGGCGTTATGAATGTATACATTGCGACAGGCAATGTAGTCGTCTTCGAGATCTTATGCCTTGGCATGGATAGAAGAATATCTCTATATTATATTATGAGCATTAAAGTCCCTTCCTATACTCCACAATCTAATCCATTTGACAATCATTGTTGCGGCGATCTTTTAGTCGATATAAAACTTTTATTGTGTTCATGTTGACGCTGCGCTCTTATTCTAGAGCGCATTCGAGACCTTGTTGTTGAAGTGCTGGTGGGACGTCGTGAACAGCTATTCTCGGGAGCCGGAAAGTTGGAGTTTTAGTGTTTATTAGAGACAGTCCATTTTCGTTATTAAGAGTACTGACTAGTTTGTTTATGTCTTCTTAAGTATGGCACTCAACTACTATGCCACCGTTTTGGATATGATGCACAGCTTGAAGTTTGATTCCTATGTCAGTGAGTGGAAATTCCTTAGCAAATTTTTTTCTAAGCCTACTGCTCGTCGTATCTGTTTGCGGGTAGATGAGAAGCGTTGGGTCTGGTTGTCTTGGAACTGTCACTGAGATTAGGTCTTTACGCCTAGGAACCGCGTGACTGGTGAAGCCCTGATGCTAGGTGCATCGGTATTTGTAGCCACTTTCTGAACCTAGCTGATACTGAGTGTGTTTTTGCAGCTGTTAAAAGCTTTGCCAGTTTTTGTTTGAGATTCTTTAAAACATCGCTAGGGAGATGGATCTATTGCAGCGCTTTGCGTGGTCAACTTGGAGACAGTCTTCATGGAGTTCGTCTATAATCGTGCGATAATCTGTTACCGAATTTGATCCTACTGTGGAGGTTGAGACATCTTGTAGGAGGTAGAGAGGTTGTTGCGAGAAATCAGTTTCGAAATCAGAACTACCCACTACTGCAACCTGAACTACCTGCAAGGAGATTAAAATTCCGAGTGTTTGAGCTTCGTGGTGATCTCATTTGGGAGAACAGTTTGTCAAATATCAAAAGAAAACTTATTGATGTTAACACTTATTAATGTTGATACTCTCAAGACTGTAGGATATTATGATTCATAATGATGACTATAAATGTTAACTGACACCATTATTCACTGATAATACTATGAAACATGTAATACTAGTAACTCTAATGGTAATACAATCACTGAATGTGAGCCTAAATAATTCACTGATAAAAGCTTTACTGATGACTAGTTCACTGACACTGAAACTTCACTGACGTCACAATAAATCACTTAATACTACTTATACGAAACATTAATATTACACAGAATTTGAACACAAATAGTTCACTGTTGAAGGACTTCCGAGGATAACTAGAATTTTGCTGTTCACTGATGGCACTTTAGGTTGCCTAATGTGAATATCGCTTAAATGAGACTCTATTCTGAACTTGATCACTGACGACACAAAAAGGAAATTACTAACACTACTAACACTTACACGAAACATTTATATTCCACAGAATTTAAACACATACACACGCACAAAGAAAGAAAAATATCACTGCTGAAGGGCTTGTAATGATAACAGGAATTTTGATGACAATATATTACTGATGACACTTTAAATTGCCTAACGTGAACATTGCTTAAACTGGATTTTATAAATACACTGAACTTGATCACTGACACTTATATTTCACTGAAGGTACAATAAATCTCTTAAAAGTACTACGCTTAAACAGAACATTGATATTACGCAGAATTTGAACACAAATAATTCACTGTTGAAGGACTTCCTCTGATAATTAGAATTACTTACGGCTGATTTAGGTATGGTGGTTTTAGGAAGTTCATTTTCTGACCCATAAAGTTAAAAGCCAGCATAAAAATATAGTTGGTAAATAAAAAATATGCATTAACTGAAAGGTTTTTCGCCACATGCTAAGCAATTGAGAAGCAAGCCATCAAATTTTAATTAGCCGAATAATTACGCGTAAATTTTATTTTTATTTCAGAGCCGTCCATCATCAAGGAAGTGACAGCTGTCATGCATGTATCAGCGCAGTATTATATGAGAAGACAGATAGGAGCTGCTTACGTTAGTGGTAATCAGCAGAAAATCTGCCGAATTAATGAAATCCTGGAGGGAACAACATACTTGACTCAGAATTGAAAACGATAAAATTAATAAATAAAAGTAAAACGTAAAATCGCTACAAATATGATAGTGATATGCATGTTGGTTTGCCGTGAGAGCAAAGCCTTTAGTTTGTGCTACGATAAAGCAGAGTATACACGAGACAAAGGTGCAGTTTCAAAAGTTAAAAAAAATGTTTATTTCGCATCTTATTTTGGTATCACCCATGTCTTCAGTAGCGGCAACTGTCCAAGTTTCGTATTATTATTATATTAGCAGTTCTCTCTACTTTCGTGATGTACGTCGAGGTCGGTTTCCAAGCTGCGTTGCAGCAAAAAGCCTTTTATCTTTTTTCTCCGTTTCGAGGTGTCCAAATCTGTGAGTACACAACAACATGACTGTTCAAATGCCAATGCTTTCTCTATAATGCATTACGAGAAAGTGCTTTTTTTCCTTCAAACAACTGTGACTGATATTGCAACCGTAACGATTACATTCCACAACTAAACGGAGCTCCTTTCTCACTTTCACAAAAAATGCTCAAGTGTTAATCAGCTCTGTCCTTTCACAATTCTGGATCTGGGCAGAATAAAATTTGCTGCAGATGGAGACAACAACTAATTCCCTAGGCCACGTCGTTTACCAGATCTTACATCATGACAGTTTTTAGTAGAGGTTTGTTAATGACAATATTTACGTTCTATATTCGCTCATATCCATCCAGGAACTCTGCCTCTGCTGATGGTACATGCTGTGCATCTATAATCTCTAGGCAAAAATAAGGTTTTAATTAATTTTTTAAAACTGTCCTATTTTTTGTGTATGTCTTGTATTACAATTGTAACAGTGGTAATTATAATATTTTTATACGGTTGCAGAATAAAAATTAGAGATGGAACAGAAATTAAGGATGAAAATAAAAAATTAGGAATGGAACAAAGAATCCTGGAGTCTCACGAAGCTCGAAAATGGTTTGAACATTGAACATTCGAACCCTGGCTGTTTTTTCATTATTTTAATCTTTCATATCCCATTACAACTATTTGTTATTAAATTTCGTTAAGTTTAAAAATATTTTCAAATCTTATTTTATCATTCTGTATAGATAGCGCTTTCCCCACGCCCAAATATTTATTATTGTGTATGTAATTTTCATGTTTTGGTTTTGACAAAAATATCAACATATAAAAATTCTTTTGATGCATATAAAAGTATAAATCTTATTTATTTTGTGTCCTTATTTTTTCATGGTTTGAAAAGTCAAGTAATTCCAGGTAACTGTGGAATATAGCCTCTAAAAATTCAAAGTAAGCTCTTTCATAATTATTAATTATTGAACGTATCACCAAACATTAGTGCCACCAATAAAGTATATTTAAAGCCGTCTGTCTATGGGCTTTAAATATAGTGTTTCTAGTGTTTTAGTGCTTCTAGTGTTATTCTAGTGTTTCTAGTGTATATAGTGTTTCTAGTATTATTCTAGTGTTTTATAAAATTTACCTGGTTTACAAAGAAACCGAAATATGTAGTTTTATGTTATAAATGAAAAACAATTTAAGAAAGTTTAAAAAATGTTTTGACGTGAAAGGCAGTAGACAGCAATAAAAATCTATAGTGTTAAAATCTGTGCGCGTCTGTCTGTTAGTTTGTTTGTGGCATTATCTCCTTCGGAGCGGCGGGGAGTTGTCTGAGTTTAGAAAGAGGTACTCCGGAGTTCTAAAAAGTCGTGGGAAGCCATTCTGACAATTCACATTTTCGTGAGACTTTAATTATCCGAAATATTAATTAAAACTCTGAAAAACGCTAATTTTCGCCCTCATGTTTTTCGAGTGGCAACAATCTTGCACGCTGGAAATGAAAATCTAAAATGGTAAATTTTTAATTGCTTCTTAAGCTTAAATCTTCAGATTCCCCATACAACATCTTAAAAGACCCTTTTTGTCGCTAGCGGCGGCACTCGCTCATGGATTCGCCTTTTCCGAGCGAGCACTCCTGTGCTTTTAAACATTTAAATAAAGCCAGCGTTCTCAGGCAAAAACTTCAAATATAGGTAAAAGCATATTTTAAATATATAGTGTATCCTGATGACCAACGACCAATGAAAATATGCTTTACTTCGAAACTTGCCACTGTTCGCTTTAAAATCGTAGACTTTCTTAGTAAAAAATTTCTAAGTTTTACAAAATATTAAATAAAAATAGCATTGCCAAAGATTAACTACATTATTCCCAATTTCAAATATTCGTGGGAAGCCATTTCGACCATTACCATCTTCGAACAACTTTAATCAGGCGAGATATGAATTATAAATTCTGAAAAGGCTAATTTTCGCACTCATTTTTCCGAGTGGCAACAGTCTTGAGCGCTGGAGATAAAAATCTGCTTTATTTCGAAAAGTGTTGCCACTGATCGCCTTCAAATCGTAGACTTTGTTAATAGAATTTTCTATGTTTTACAAAATGTGAAATAAAAACAACACTGATAAACTTTAAACATATTATTATTATTATTATATAATGTCATATTCTGACGCTGAAGAAAGAACGCGATTGAATGTGACGTCATTTATGTCGAAAATAGTTCATGGATGTCAGCATTTTAAATAAATAGCTGCCGCTGACAACTTTTTTGTTTCAATTTAGTGTAATTGACACGATATAGTTATGCCACATTAATTCTTTTGTAATTATGACTTCATACATATTAATCTGAAGTGTGAAAAGTTTTAGTTTCCTGGTATGACAATAAAAGATTGGTTGTTGCTTGGAAAGAATGAACTGATTTCGTTCATAGTGAAATTTTTCTATAAATTTGCTTTTCAGGGGTACATAGTACTTGTAAATTTTGCTTTGGCTGCAGCCAGCTAGATTGCATTCTTATGATGAGAGATACCTGCAAGGTCCTCGAAATTTTAAAAGGCTTATTTTGGTATGCAATCAGTAGTAGAAATTCGTCTGATAATAAGATAAGCTACGAGGATAAGAATTTTCTTTCTTTAAAATTTTTCTTTCATTTAAAAAGAATTAAGCTAGAAGCCTTCAGACTGTAAAGGGAAACTATAATAATCAAGATAGATCGGTAAAAATACGTTAAAAGAACTTTCTTAAAAAGACGTTTAAAATTGGAGCAGGACTTTTGTATACTTTGCCAATTATCGCATCTTTGTCATAAATGCAAGAAATTCTTAAAATGAACACTGATGAACAATGGAACTTTGAAAGAAAAGTAAATCTTTGCTTTAACTACCAGAGATCAAATCATAGTGTTTCCTTATTGTGATTCACTATATTTTGCACAGCATGTAAACAGGAACATTACACAGTTCTTCATACCTTTCGAACTAATAAAAAACGTTCAACTAAAAGACATTTACAGACTACCGCATCTCCAAATCAGCTCTTATGTCAACCTTCGGCTAGCATCGAAGCGCAGCAATTTTGCATCACAGGGAATATAAATGATTCTAATTTAATTATGTCAATATAAAAAAATGGCAATCAAGCTTCTCAGTTCTACCCAAATACCAAATTTTGCAGCTCAAGGATCTGTTGTAGGATATTTTACCCCACTTTTAACTTCAAAAGAATATCTATATCACCTGCAACTATGAGAAAAGTGGAATTTCCTTGAAAAGCATATTGAAGTAAGGAATAGGAATAAAGACTTAGCGTATCTCAAGGAGGATTCTCCGCCTCCTTTGAAATGGAATCTTTGAAGAATCACAGAAGTTTATCTTGAAAAGGTGGAATCATTCGAGTTGTTGAAGTAAACTCATTGCCTGCATTTTACCAGCCTCCAGTTTCCAAATGCTGCCATCTTCCTCAAGTAGTCAGCCTGAACTTCAGAGTTCAGCCAGGTTAGGAAAGTTAGTTTAGTTAAATGGGGAAGTTCGTGTTACACGCGTTGAAGACCACAAAATCGCCCATGTAGCTAGGCCATTTACTAATAGTGGCGTATATTTTAGGAAATTTGTAATCTTAAAATTATTTTTCTTTAAGCTTAGATCTTAAATTTTGCTTTACTTTAAAAACTAAATATTATTTGAAAGTTTTTATTTCTTGTTATTTATTACCTTTCTTATATGAAGAATTCGATATTCAAAAGATTTGATGCATTCGAAAATTGTTTAGGATTCACCCAACCCACACCGCATCACCACTATGGCAGTAAAAATTTCAAATATATACAACATACACGAATAGAACATTTAGGGTTGGAATGAATAAATAAAAATTACAACATAGTAAATCTTGTGGCGATGACTTTCCTAAGACCATCATCTTCAAAAGATGATCGGTATTTATGAAGCAATTAATAAACATTTGAACAACTGAACAACTGAATATTTTTTTCTCGTGCTACTACTTCCACAGATGAACAGATCTAGAACTGTGGCTTGTCGTCTTAAAACAAGGCTCATTGTGAAAGATAAAAAGTTTTCATTTTTTCTTCAAATTACAGAGTAATACATAAAAACAGTATAAATTATTACTTGTAATATGAAACCTGCAAATTAAAAATTTTTAAATGGAGTGTCATACTCCATTTAAATATCAAATACTTACGCTTGCATTAAATACAACTGAGTAGGTATTGTGCAAATTGGAAACCTAACTCTTGTTTAATTCTTCTGCTGTAAATTTCGCGTTTATATATCGTTTTCTTTCTTTATCTTCATTAAGAATATTTTCAAAAACTTGATGAAAATATTAAAAATGAAATAATACGAAAGCATACTCTTTTAGCAATTCACTAGAAGCTGGGAAATATTATCACTATAACTTATAGATGGAGTTAATGAACACTTTTGATTCCTTTGTTTAAAATTTATTAAACTCTGATTGCAGTGTCAAGGGGTTTCATATGCAGTGTCGTAGAAAAACTGCAATTTTCACGGCCGTTGTTGCTTGGAAACCTGTAACGTTACAAAATGCTTGACAAAAACTGTAGCTATATGCTGTACAGAAATTATACATTGAAGAAGATTAAAATATTGCTGATTCAATAGCTAGTGGTTCTAACTTTTTAAAAACTGTTGAAACTCCTTCTTCGAGCAATCCATTATCTCCGAGTGTTTTCAGAAAGCGAAATTGTTGATTGAATTAAAAGGGCAAAAAAAAATCCAGTAGTGGAGGAATGTTGTTTGCAAATGTCAGACTCTTGCCTTAGTTCTATTGCGGAAAATTGATGACGCTCTAATTCAAAGTGTACTGAATGTGCAAGTAGCAAAATAAATGGAGAGGGACGACGAAGAAGAAGCTTTCACCAAGATCATTATTCATGTGGTTAGCGAAGCGTTAAATGTAATTGTGAATCTCGTCGGAAAAACTAAAAAATATCATTTTGGGGAACTAATAAAAACTTATATTCTACAGAATATTTTTGTTTTGAAAAGTGTTAGAACTTATGAAGCATGTACACTTTTGAATTTTGCATGAAAATAATTTAAACATTGGCAACGTTGAAGACTTAAAAGTAAACTAAAGTCATTAAATAAATAATTTAAAAGTTTAAAGTGATTAAATATACTTTAATTGTGATAAAATTTGTGTACTAATGCATTTTATTCACTAAATCTGTTTGCGGAATAGCTATGTAAAATTTAAAAATTGTTTTGCAGAATTAATTTCACTTTGATAAACAGGTATATGTTCTGACAATGTTAAATTCTCGAATGTGGGGGATTATCGAACGTTTGATGTGCTAATTTCGTTTAGCAAAAGAAAGAAATATCAAGTTCAGAGATAATTCAGAAACTGCGTTTAGTGTAGACATTGGCAACAGCTTCCTATTTTGTCTTTGACCTAATTTTTTTTGCCCAAAGAGAAACATCGTTTTACTACCTTAGATTAGAAAAAATTCATTTTCAAAGACAAAATTCTCGGAAGCAAAGTCAATTCAAAATTCATCAGAATCTTGGTATAATCTTTCATTTTTTTCACTATGAAATCTTTGAAAGCTAATCCTGGAGGCGATTTTACTCGAAACTGAAGTGCCAGTGTTTTAGTAGCGTTAATAATATAAAATATGACCTTATTAAGCAATGTGATAGTTAGGTGCGCCGAATATGGTTCTGGCTAAAATGGTAATAAACAATTATTTTTTCAAAAACATATGTTATTGGCAGATTAGGGTTGTTATAGAACCTGAAGCTGGACCAAAGACAGACAAGTAGCTTCCCAGATAGCATAATTAATATCAACATAACACATATTAATACATTTTTTTATATATTGTTAGTATCAGATTCTGTATTTTCGCTAACAAATTATAACGTCTTGTATACTTTGGTAGTATAAACTTTCTAGGCGTTGAAAGACTGTGTAAATTAAAATTCCCAGATGACACAGACTCGTGCTTACAAAAGCCAGCACTTTTTTCTTAAATCATAAACGTAACAAGTAACTTAAAATTGAGTGAAATTAAGATAGCTTAACAGCTTCACAGGTCACTTTGTAGAATTAGTTCACAACCAGTTATTTAAATTTTGGTATCTTTTCCGAATTCTCTCATTTCCCCTTGCGCTTACTCGTCAGGATGCAAATTAAGAGGGTGAACGAGCGTATTTAAACGGTAGAAACGAAAAAGTTAGACAGAGGGTGATTTCGCTAGTGCAGCATACGTTTGCTATGTTTGCCTCCAGCTGTTAATCTTAGTAGAGACTACCCATTACGGCAGTCTAGTTAGTATACCGTTGGTGTAGGTTTCTGAGTCAGCTTGTTAGTTTAAAATAATTGTGTAGTCTAGCACTATATCTTACTTCTTGAATTTATTTTGTTAAATTATTTTTAAGTTCTTACCGTAAGTAGTCCGTGCTGTTAACTGCGTATAAGTCCGTCTTTTTCTGTTAAAGAGTTTTGATTTGAAAAAAAAAAGGGCTTTTACACCCTTTCCTAGCTGTGTTCATCTTAATGCCTGTGTGAGATGTCGTCAGTTTGGACATTGAAATCTAATCATATTTCATGATAGCTAAGACGATTAGATCTTAGAACTTAATGCGCAGGCTGGTTCTGACTCGTAAAGTCGGTGTCAGCAAGCTTAAAGGCAAGAAGCTTTCAAAGCCAGCAAATCAAATCGCTATTAAATCAAATACAGCAACATGGTCTTCAAGCAGCTAGAATATGCTCTAAATTCAACTTCTAAAATCTTCTCTTAAATACTGATTTCTTTTTAACTAATTTGAATAAAAGCGCACCAACTCATTCGAATTCTGGCAAGAAAGTGTGAGTTGAAAACAAAAGCGATAGGAAAAGTTGCTTCAAAATAAAATTAACTGTTAGGTAAATTAAATAAATATCCACAAAGGAAGCTAGAGAAAAGAAAATGTTTCTCAAACATTGTAAGGAAAAGAAAATGCATTTATAATATTATCCTGTATTTATCAGCCCCTAAATTTACATTTTGAACTAACGAGATGAAACACTTACCTGTCCCAACCTACAAATAAAGCCTTACGTGCAAGAAAATCTTATGAGAGTTATTCATATTGTTAACATTATATTTTAAAAAGTGAAAATTTTGCTTGAGATTTGTGTGTGTTATGATAATCAATTGTATTCGTGTAAATGACTGGTATTTCACGAAAGATAAGTAGAATGCGATTAGATTTTTTTGTATCTAAAATCTGTTCATTTTATTGTATGTGGAACAAATCTATATTATAGTGTTACGTTTAGTAACAGTAAATTCTATAACATGTTCGAATGTAACGTAGTATAACATAATTATTTACATTAGTCAATGTTAAACATTGTATCATGGTGTATTCTCATTTGTAGAAATTCGAAAAAGGGTCATTTTTATGAATTTTGTTTTTCAGGAAAAAAAGTAATTCCAGATTTTTATAACATATTTAGTAACATTTAGTAGTTTTATTTTCAATGCTTGATTTAAAAATTAACAATCTTGTGTTCAGGTCTAGAGCTTGAGGGTGGATTATTATAAGGACAATTAAAATTGCACGGTGTGAGTATATTACAAGTAGAAAAGCAATGAATCTAAGAAAAGTCCTAACTATTGATCGAATTAGAATCTTTGAAACAAAGCCCAGTAAAAGAACGGTAGCAGAAGGAATGTATTTTTAATCATTTTAAAAAATTTTTATCCTCTAAAAATAATTAACTAATGAATCATTTTGATTTTAACTCTATTAGAGAACTTAATTATGAATCAAGTAATTAATCCGTTGTAAATCAAATGAGAACCATAAAAGAAGTATATCGAGATCAGTGAAAACATATCCAATTTTTTGTTGTTTTCAACGATTTTTAAGCTCAGCGGTTCATCTTCTAACCGTTCAAAACCGTCGCAAATCACTAAAAATTTTTCCAATATTTTTATTAAATGGGATATAGTATCCACATATAAGGAATGTGTTTGAATTAATTCTTTTAAAACCAGAGTTATTTAAACCCATTTATAAGAAGAAAATTTGTTTTCTTCGCTATTTTAACGGACAACCTACACTAGCGAAGGGAAATACTTCCTTGGATTGATCGAAGAGACACTAACCTTCTTGGAAAATTCCTTCAAATAGGTCGCATTGACAAGAGAATAGAATTACTAGCCCGGATGCATTGTGCCATCAACAACTTTTACTTTCTTAGTCATGGTTACACACCGTTTGAAAAGCCTTGTGGCCTTCTGATAAATTTCGCAGCTTGAGAAATCTATGCCTTGTATTCGTAAAGTTAAATTTAACAATGAAGAACAGTTCAATGTATCGAAGAACTTAAAATTGAGAGATATTTGCAGGTAATAAAGAGGACATTTTTAAGTAAAATTATGTGTTTGGCACGTGAAGTGCGATTGTTTGCAATGACAGTTAAGGCTGTCAAAGAGCACTTTTGATTTATCGACAGTTATTGAAAAGTTCCTGAAGGTGCTTCTTTGTCATTTTTTTCTTGCTCATCAAACAGGGATTAGAACAGTATTTCACACTGCTTTTTACCCCGCAGCTTGCTCCGTGAGATTTTATTTACGAGAATAGAAGATAAGCTTACAATTTATCATTATTTACCTTTTTTAATCCTTCTAATGCTATACCTTTCTAAGCATGTTCGCACAAATTATGGATTTCTCAGTGGGAATTATGGATATCGAATATTGGAATAATTTTTAATATTCCTTTTCACAGTTCCTTGTTGGTTCAATGAAGATAATAAAATTAAGATGAGAGTTTGCTCTACAGAAAAGGGCAAATTCAAAAAGTAAAGGCAATTATAAACTTCTGAAATAAATTGCTAAACAACATTTCATATGAAGAAAATTTTATCCTTCCTCCTCTTTGAATCCTCGAAAGAGGATGTGGTTTGCATTAACAAAAAATTCCATTTGAATTGTTTTCCTCAAGCAGACGTTTTTTTAAAAAAGGAAGTTGTGACATGTGTCAACAATCATTCTTATTAATTATTATCTAACAATTTCCCTGGCTTCTGTTAAAAGAATTCATTCCTGTTGCATTTTAAACCTACTATATTACTGCTGTCTCTTATTATAATTCCACACAATAAAGAAATCTATTTATTTATTTTACTTATTTACTTTTGATATTTTGCTGGAAAACAGTACATTTCTCCAATTCCTGAAATTGTAAACTATGCAAGAAATTGAATTGTAAGTATGATAAATTACTTACTTAAAGGACAGCTATGTTTGCTTAGTTGCAGTTGCGCACGAAAAAGGCTCCACTGTGCTTCATCTTATTCAATAATGACATGAAAAAATATTTCTCCTTGTACAGGAAACTCCGTCTTAAGATTTTTTTTAATTGCATATATTAAAAATTGCCTAGTTAAACTTTTGGAGCGACAGCTGAAGTAAGTGTAGAAACCAGGCAGGAGAAGGGTTAAAAGAACACTTTATTAAAATTCTTTAAAATTCACAATGCGTCGACTTGACTCTAACAAACTATTTTTTACCAGGGCTCAGATAATCCTGTTACTCAAAATGCATCAAGTAACTGCTGGCAGCAAAGTAATTGCTGTTACGTCAGCAATAAATGCAGAATCAGAAGCTCAGGCTACAAAGTACACTGCTTGCCCACACTTCGCTCTTTCCTTTCTTCTAGAACTCAGTATTTAAACTTTTTTCTCCTACTAGTAGAATTTGAATTTCTTCACGCACGCTACCAAATTTAAATATTCTGGCATTGACGATTAAGGGAGTGAAGGCTTACAGGAAAGAAAGCATAAATTTAAAATTAATTGTTAGTAAAACTGAATATAAATCCTTACAACTTATTTCCTTTTATCTCGGAAAGAAGATCTTCAAATACAGAAATAGATATGATCTTGTAACATTGCTTCTTGCAGCCGAAACTTGTAACGTCAAAACAAGTCCACAAATTTTATTGTGACTAGTAATGCAGGATTACGACTGTCGTTGGTAAGAGGCTTATATATGACAGTAAAATTGTCCCCATTGGGAAGCAGAACTCTTGGGAGACAAATCGAAGGGTCTCTTCCCTCTCTTACCCTACCACTAAACAGTTCTAGAAGACTAAAGCCTCCTGATCATAAAGAGTGAGACTATGGATCATCTGCATTATCAGAAATCACAGAGATTTAAATAAGACATCTGGAGTACACTGAAGAAGGAATCAATAACTATCTGTTTTCTTTTCCTTACAACAGGAATTTGATGATATAGAATTCAGAGCTGTTTCGTTCAAATTTCTTTTAAAATACCATTTTATTTCCAGTCGTTGTTATTTCTGCTACAATCTTTAATTAGATCATTAATAGGACGGATTATAAATGAAGTTGTCACAGCCAACTGCTCCCAAGCGTTATAGTTACATTTTCACTAAGATTTAATTTTTGTATTATTTTCAATTTGATTAATAATAGTTTTGTCTGATTTTCCAAAAACTGATGCAAGTCTGATTCATAAAAACAGAGAAAGAACTGATCTTATTTGTATCCTGCTGGAAGTTTTCTTTAATAGAGATTAGTTAATTTACTAATTAATCACGATCCAAGAACACTATTGGCTTAATGACAGGCTTGAAAATTTATTATTATTCCCATTGACCCAAAGTGAAAACTTCAAATATTCTATATAGCCAATGTTGGCGCATTTTACGCCAACGAATCTCGCCAATGGATCGCCTCCTACGATTGAGGCAGATAGAGAAAAAAAATCTAACCTATCGGACGTGAGCAATTACTGTAAAACGAAGCTCACAGTTAAATTGTATTTCGCTTCACTGTAAATATTTGTATATGATGTTTTTTTAATAAAATAATTAAGAAACGAAGCAGTGAAGCTGGTCCGTCGATAAAAATAATCATTAAGAGAATATAATTTTAACAGCCAATTTTTTCAACTTGAAAGACCCAAATCCATGAATATCAGATGTTTCGTAGATTTAACCATTTGCCAACTTATAAAATTTGAAGAAGGAGTATCTAGAAAGTGTTTGAAAATATTTTAGGCTTAAGGTTTATTTTGCAGAAATTAGCAATAATGACCAGTTCTGTTTTTGGAATAATTTACTAAATTACTTAATTTCTTTTTTTTTTTTTTTTTTTTTTTTTAAAGGTTCTATTTTTTACAGTGGTCATGAAGCAATATGTTTTAATTTTATAACAATTACTTGCTCTATTTTTATAAAAATAGAAAGTTTCACTTATTTTAATAATTATAAAAAATGTATTAATTATGCTCTACTTTTGCAGCAGTAAAAAATTCAACATATTCTGTTTTTTAAGCAGAACAGAACTTTTTTAAACAACAATTATAAGTTCAGTGGGCTCTATTTTGTAAAATATAATCATCATTTCGTAAAATTATGATCATAATTCAGAACAAAATACTTTTTAATAATTAAAGTTTAGTAAGCTTTTTATTTGTAACTTTAATGCGATTTTTTGCATTAATCATGAGTTGAATATGTTATGTTTTTTTGCGATAATTGTGAATTCAGTCAATTCTATTTTCAAAAATAACTTTACTGTTTTATATTTTCACAACATCCAAAAGTTCAGTACTTCTATTTTTACAATATAATAAGTTTTGTAGCCCAAATTTTATAATCATCAGTTAAGTATATTAACTTTTTAATGATAAACATTGGTTCAATACTTCTGTTTTTCTATAACAACAATTAGTGTGCTATTCTTTTAACAATAACTATAAATGTTTAAGTACTTTTGAGTTTTTATAATAATCACATGTTTAATGTCTTAATTTTAATAGTTATGAATTCAGTATATTAAATTAGTTATAACATTCATTAATTCAATATATCCTATTTCTTAATAATCTTTAGTTCATTACATTTTTTAATAAATATGTTTAGTATGTTTTATATTTTATAATAATTATAATTTTGAAAGGTTCTATTTTTATCACAAAGCAAGCTGAGTATGTTTTGTAATAACTAAAGAAAACTACAAATAGCTACAAATAAAAATATTTGTTTGTAATAATTATATATAAATAACGTAGGCTGTAAGACAAAAGTAAAGGATTATATCGAAATGGAAAGTTAGTTTAAATAAATACTGCACACTTTAGTGCAACAATTTAATTTAATAAATATTGAAAATCCAGGGGTAAATAAGAAGAAACAGTGAGCTCCGAACAATTCTGGATTTCACTAGGTTTACTACTAGGTGAATCAATTTTTTTAACGTTATTTCCATGCCCATTTTCTTTGTATAACAAATCAAATTGCGTCATGACTTGTTACATATTGGATAAGAAACGGGTTGGAACTTGTAAGTTAATTAGGTAAGCCGAGTTAATTAGGTACTGAAATCACTTGCAGTGTTCTACACAAGTCAGTATTTAAATTTTACAGACCTCCATAAATAGCGGTGGATCAGTTTTTATTATATTTTAGTTCTATCTTAAAGTTGTAATTTTAATGAACCCTTTAGTTAAGTTTTACCTCTCACCTGCATTTTTGCAGGTTTTTCTTAATTAAATGCAAAGACGATATTGTTATCCGAAGCACAGGAAGATTCAACAGCTGTCGCTGAATACTTAAGTTAACCTTGCTGTACAATATCTCACTGCCGAGACATTTCTCTTGCGTGCGGTCGAGCACTGCTATTTTGAGACGTCAGCTCTTTAATTTATCTTCTAAACGCCCTGGCAGATAGTAAGGTTATGAGAGTATTGCTATTCAGCAATATCTTCCATTTCGTAATTTTGTTATTATAATTGTAGTTTTTAGCCTGTGGGATCATTAGGTTGTTTTTTGAAGCTAGATACTTGAAGAATGTGCAGTGCCCTCGCCGGAACTCGAAGTCTGGAGCTCTTAAATACAAGTCGAATGTGCTTCCAATTATACCACGAAGGCATGCGGAAAGACTCCATCCTTTTAAAAGGCGACTGGGGATTAGGGGACTCAGTTGCTAAATTATGGTGGAGACGAATTATTTTCCACGACCTTTTAGTTCAGACGCCACTTGTAAAGCCGTAAAGTGGAATTTTTTTTTTAAGCAAGAGAGGTGAAAAATTTGGAGTACCCTTGGCGGGACTTGAATCCTGGACCTCTCGAATATACATCGAATACTCTTCTAATTACACCACGAAGGTATGCGGAAAGGAGGGAGAAAATACTTTATAATAAGCTAACAGATTGATTTAAAAGCAATAAAGTTCTTAATGCTCTTAAAGTTAATAGCTTCCTTTATTTTTTGGAAATTTACTGAAAAATAATGTTTGCTAACATAGAAACTGTTCAGCCATTAACGGAAAAATTAGGACTTCTCTTAATATATTTGTGTCTTATTGTCTCTTAATATATTTTTGTCCGATTGTCTCTTAAGATCTCATTATATTTTTACACGACTATCTTTCAGAGCTTAAGCTAGTGAGAAATTATACCAACAAGCAAAGCACATTATTATTTATTTTTAATTTATTAACCTGTTTCATCTGTTTCTTGTAAACAGTTATTCTTAATGCAAAAAGGCAATATTTGAAACACAAAAATGTGCATTGTGAGTTTCATACTATATCATTTAGAAATTCAAAAAAATGCAATATTTGGACTTCTAAATGTACGAAATAGGCACAATATTCTCAGTGTCACTGCCTGTCCCTTTTCCATTAATTGCAAATCAGTTTTCTTAAACTGAAATGTCAACTTATTTTCTAATCTGCTAATGAAATTAGCTTTTCAATGCTTAAACATTCTATATTAGTTTTTTTTATTTTTGGATGATTTAAAATTTTCTTTCTGTTGAAAACAACGTACTATTGTAAATTCTTGTAAATATTACTACTTATTTGTCCTTAATTTGGTTTTGATATTCAGTGCACTTTGTATGATAATTTTACGTTTATTGTTTATTTTACTTAATATTGAATTTATGGCCCCTTAATGTGTCTGTATATGTTTATTTCATGCATCACACTGTGGCTCTTTGAATTCTCAGGCGACCGTCGTTGGAATTGCCAGACTAATTCAAGCAGAGCCGAAGAAATAAACAGTTATCCTCCTACCAGGACCAGACGATAATTTTCGTCGCTAACGTTACGACATTTAGCAACATATTGTCACCTTAGAGACATCTTGGATGTTTTTAGAGAATGTGTGAAGCGTTAGTAGCGATTTTTTGGAATGGTTCCGGAAGTTTTTCGAGCAAAACTATTTACATGAATTTGATTTGGAAGTTAGTTCAAAGTTAAGTGTCGCACGATTTTTGATAGAGAGCATCGCAACTCGTTGATTAAGGCTTTTGATTTTGCTGTGCCAATAATTTTAGCGATCTGCGGTTTTCATCATGTGTCCAAGAGTGATTCGTTTTATCTCTGATTCCCTTTTGAGTAGTTTGTAGCCATTTATCTTATTACTTGGAAGCTACGATTCACCTCGATAAAATTTCCAATCTTCCTGTTGGATTCCTTCCTGGCCTAGATATCTAAGGAGATTTCTGTGAATCTATAGTATATAACATTATGTTGGCCAGACAAAGAGAAGTTGCATAATTACGTGTTAAAAAGAATATGAATCTTATTGCGTCGTAGTAGAAATTATTAAATTTTCTATCGTTAATCGCTATTATCCCTATAAACATTCTTTTAACTTTTGTTCCAAAAAAATTATTCAGGAAACATTTTTAGATCGTGAAATAAATTTCTTTAAAACTTTGCATATTCTTAAAAATCTACAAACTTTAGATGGTGTTTTTAATTAATTTAATGTTGTTAATGATGTTTAATAGTCCTGTACTCAAATTTTTCAATAAGTTTCACCTCGCAGTTTAATCCTTTTCTTCCTATATTCGCCCATTCTTTTCCACTAATGCTCAAGCAATGGCTCTATAATCATTGTATCTTTTGATGTTATTTGCACGATTTTATTTCACCTATTTAAATGACATTTATGACCAAAGAACACAGAATATTTTTGTTCCGTGCATAAGAAATTTTCGCTTTTCCCCGTGGATGCTCTCGTATTATATCACGTTCAGCTAGCAATTTGGAGGATCCGTGTTTCGAATCCCAAGAGGATATTTGTATTCTTATATTTGTCGATTCAAAATTCCTAATAAACTCTAGACATGGAATAAAAACGTCGTGTGACGTCGGTGTTCTTTATAGAAAAACCCAACACCACCCATAGTTAAAGTTTGTGAAATATTAAGTACAATAAATCATCAGGATAACCGAACGTAGCTTTGTCGAAATAGTAGCTAAACATTAATGTTTTAGTAAGTGAATACAAATATTGCTTCATTACATTCTTTTAAAGAAGCTCTTTTTTATTTTCTAATTCTTTGGAAATAAATATATATTTTATGATGAAAACAAGAGACTTCAATGTGCTTACTGCTTGCAAAAGTAATAAACTGCGAAACAAATTTATCAGCAAGCTTAATTTTCAATCATTAATTTCCGTTGATAGATTAAAATAAACTGAATATGAGCAATGATAAAAGAGCTATGAATATCAATTTATTATATCAAGTTGCTATTTTACTATATAGTAAAAATATTTTGTAAACGATATCGTAAATATTTCGACCAGTAAAAATGTTTCGTTCTGAATTATCCAAGAAATATATAACTAGAGCCGGGAATAAAGTACAAAGTTTATATTTGCTTTTGGTTTGCTTTCTTTAAGGTATTTTTTATGTTACTATCTGCAGACTTACCATTTTCTTTATTTCATTCTCGAGCCCTAGATATAGCTTTCATCCGGAGTTCCAAATTTTCATATTCCTCTTTTCTGCTACAGAATATTTGGGTTATGAGGAGACAAAGGATGATTTAGGGCTCCTTAAAATTTAGGTCATTTTTGTCCTAGGCAGTAATTAGGACGTCATTTTATTATGTGATGGATTAACTCAACCTAAAATTGTTAATCAACATATGTACGACAAATATGAAAAGATAAAAGTCAAGACATATCCCATCGTTGTACTCTAAGGCTGAAACTTGCATTTTTAATTCAATGTTCTTATTTACATATTAAGTAATTTACATAATTTAGTAATTTTTATTTCCTGTTTATATATATATATACACACATATACAGAAATTCAATTTATTTAAAATAATAATTATATATGTTCTTATAAAAATCCAACTAGAAATATTTATTCATTATAAGATATCCATCCCCCTTCTTCCCCAAAAAAACCTTTTAAAAATAACAAATTCTTGACTTTATGTTAGTATTCTACAATCTTCAAGAGATAGTTCTTCTCATACAGATCTCAGTAGCTATGTTCTTTAATAAAATCTGGAAAATGAAAAAGATCTGGTATTATAATGTAAAAACAAGGGCATTTCAGAATTGAGCGTCTTTAAACTTTTTAAAATAGAATCTTCAGTGCGTATACAGAATCTGATCTCGATAGCTTATCAAGAAGTATGTTAAAAATCGATGAAAAACTTCCGACCATAGCAAGAAATACAAGGAATGAAGTAAATAAAAGCTTATAAAAATGAGGACTCTCAAACCTAAATCAATATTATGTGATGATAAAAAGTTACCTAAATATATTTAAAATACTTCTTTGTTACATTAGAGTCAAACAGAGTGACAAGTACAGAAGTATATGTAGCTGGTAAGCAAACGATGTGTCTGAAAGACATAGACTTTTTTTGTCATTTGAATAAAACCACAGATTAAACAAACGCAGATCAACTTTTCAGAGCAAGAGCTTGTCAAGTACTATTTTCATTAAGCAGGTCTATAAAAATGATTGACGTAAAAAGAAGTATCAAAACAATCACAGACCAATTTGGCGCATTCGTTTTAAGTGTTGCTTGTTAAAGAATGGAACCCACACTACGAAGAAACATCAGACCGCATTTTCAAGAACCGTAAAAATGAGGTGAGATATCTTTTAGTTTGCTCCATCAGTTCTGAAGAAAAGTTCCAGGAAATAATGAAATGAATCAACATAATGGAAATCGTAATATAAATAACAAATTTCATTCGGAATGACAATAAAGCGTTTTGTTATTAATTAAATTTTGTTATTATTTGTAAAATATGAGTGTCATGGTGAATTTAAGTTTTCAGAAGTAAGATAACTATCTTACTTGATATTAAAAATGTGTATATGAGCTTCAGTTTGATATTAAAAATATGTATACTTCAAACATCGTTTTTCGTACCAGTCTGGTCTGTAGTACAACATTATTCAAGTGAAAATTTGAAGCTTAAGAAAGATCTTGAATTGCCCTTTCTAACTACCAGACTACATCGCAAATCAGACATTTAAAAGCATTATACTTGCTTCTTAACTACTTTTAACCCGTACTTTTTTAATAACTTATTAATTTAATGTAGCTTATCGTATGTTTATCTGATAACTTTTATAAAAAATTACGCTATTAATACAGTTAATAAAGCCGTTTATGGTGCTGTATGTTAAGGACTCGGGTAAAAAATAATGTTCTATATGGCAGTACCGCTTAGTAACGAAATTGCTACAGTTTCATAGCTTTTTTTATGTTAGGAATGTCTATATTCTGTTCATTCTTCCTGTTAGGCTATGTTAAGCTAACCTTTACATTAATAACCCATACACCGCTTCTGAAAGCAGCTGCTATTCAATCCGGTATGGGATTTTAAATTTAATTTTAAATTTTTAATGGTACATTTTTTTGTCACTGTAACAACTGAATGATTTAAAAACAATGTATTTAATAGTATGCACATTTATTTTTAAAATAACATATAATAAAAGGCATCAATTAATTAAATAAAAAAATTTAAAGTCTATTCCTACTTCAGGCCTTTGGGCCTAAAGTAGGAATAGACTTTAAAATAAAAGTAGGAATAGACTTTAATAGGTCCTATGACAAGTGACATGTCCCTTGAACAGGAAATTTTAACTAATTTTGTAAGCGAACTTGGATGCTGTCTTTAAAGCATATTTTTAATGGAGCATTTTTCCCGTTGCATATGCTCAAATTGTTTAAAAGATTAGCTGAAGAAAAACAAAGAAAAATTTAAATAATACAAAAAATGTTTTTAAATACAAAAAAAGTTTTTTAAATTAAAATGAAAAAAATTTTTAATATGTGAAAAAACTGTATTGACATCAAGTGTCATCCAATTCAAGTTTAAAAAATGTATTTCTTCTTGAGTGGATGAATATATTAACGATTGAAAATGTGAGCAAGATGTAGGGAGAGTATGAGCTATTAGTAGGAATAAAAAAAATGCTTATTGTAGGGAAGCAGGAGCTTACGGAGTAAACAGAGCACAATGAATTGATGAGAAATACATATTCCTTCTTCTTAATGTTTATGGGTTATATATTTATTGAAAAATTGTAGGCCGGTGTACATGTCGTACCCATTAATTAAAAAAATAATTTAATAGGTTTTTATAAATATGCATAAATTACTTTCTGTATTAGTTACAGATTAAAAGAAAACTTGTAAGTTCAAAAATAAGTTTAATGTTGTTTGGCTTCGCAAGAACAGCAAATTCTAATTATCTATTAGAGTTTCGTATTAACTGGAATCCAACTAAATAAAACTCTTTCATAATTTCCTATATATAATGAAATACTTTTATTTTTTTAATAAATGAATATGTCGGAATTATTTTCTTTTGATCATTTCTTCTGTTTTCCGTTATCCGAACACGTTAGATTATATTCGCCCTCACTTAAGACCCGTCAGTATTAAACTCCTCCCGAAAGGTTACTGAAAGGGGAAAGAGATGCGAAACTCTCAGACTGTATACCCCGGGGTGTTTTTGATTAAGAGCGGAATAAAATTAGGCAAATGCAAAATTGCCACTACTGATCCCAAAGGCTCATTAATAACTTATTCAGGGGCCTGTTTTCATTTAAAAATTCGGAATTACATGCAATAGCGACAAGTGAATTGTCCCTTGAACAGGAAATTTTAACTAATTTTGTAAGCGAACTTGGATGCTGTCTTCAAAACATATTTTTAATGAAACATTTTTCCCGTTGCATATGCTCAAATTATTTAAAAGAATAGCTGAAGAAAAAGCATTTCAGAGATTTTCTTTTAGCGGCTTTCAAAGTGGAACACACAGACGCTTGATCCCGATGTAGGTCTAGAGCACTTCCAGAAGCTGTTCATGTGCACTCCAGGAACAGCGGGATACAACTTGTTTCGGGCCACTTTTTAAACTCGCCCGAAATGGTTGATGGATAGCTAGCTATACATATCTCAACCGTGCCTTACATGTGGATTTCGGTGAACGTAGGTCTTTTGCCTATAGTTTCGCCAAAAGCGATGAATACGTCTTGCGGTGCTTAAAATAACACATTAAATAAAATTACAGAGCAAATGATGGTTGTAAAAGACAGCTTAAAATAAATAATATGGTTATTTTAACCTCAAAAGAAATAATTTATTCTTGCTTTGGTACATGCATTTGTAGCACTTGACCTGCAATTCATCAGCTTCTTCGATGACAACCATTCAAGCGATAGTAAATTGTCTGTGGAAGATAAAATAATTAAATTTGATTTTTAAAGATTGGTATTAAAAACAAAATTTGCATCAAACAATAGAAAGTCCGAACTTTTTAATTGTAGATGAATTTTACATATTTGGCTTATAAATCATGTTAGAAAGCAAATGATAAATGGAAAGAATTTCTTTTTTGGCGAAAGAGCATGAAAGAGAAACAACGCTGCTATTATTGAAAGCGAAATGATTTTGATTGCGTTAAAATATAAATTAGTTAAAAACTTACTTTCTCTGCCTATGGTTATCATAGCTTAAAATAAATTCGCATCTAGCTCAAACTACAACGTTTATTGTATTCTTTATATAAACAAAATATTTATTATTTATCCTAGAAACATAATATGGCATTTGAAAATATTTTATTAATTACTGTTATGTTAAGTGTGTGACAATTTAGTTTATTAAACTAACAAGTTATTCTTTATTTGCATCTTTACTGTCCTTTCTTACTTAGCCACGCAGCTCATTCTTCCCAGAAGGTTATGTAGATTTTTACGTGGCAAGCGTAGACATATAAAAGAGTTTAATTAGAACTGTGAAACGTTCGCGTGTCTGAGCAAGGGAGCAAGCCAGAAACATAGAGCCGTGTTTGGAGTAAATTAGCTAATGTCTGATGGTAATTTTTTGCGAAGTATAACAGTCCACCGAAATGATTGGCCAAATGGTAAACTTCAGTTGAAAGTCTTAAAAACAATACTATCCGCTAGAGATTTGTGGTTCCTTCTAGATAAAATTGATATGTGAATTTTTCAAGAATTAAATTTGGTCCTGCTTTAAACGACCAGTCAAGAAGACTGTTAATTTGTAACTATTGCTTTAAGGTCTGAAGTAGAGAAATAATGAAGCTAAACTTGATTTTATTCAGTGTTCTTGTCTGTGACACTTCACTCCCTTCGCGAAAGCTCGTGGTACGATATTAGTTACACGTGGTAGAATTCGCTCATAGCCAACTCTAATGCGAACTGATTACTCGCAAGCACTTAAAGTCTAATTATACTATGTAGTTGTCATAAGTTCTAGTTCGAAGTTTGCCCTTTGATATGTTCACTTACATCATATTATATATCATAAGGATGAAGTATGAGGGATATTCACATGATGCATTTTTTGAAGGATCCCTAACCATTAACTTTTTTTTTTCAAAGCAGAATTAAACAGCGAATCAAAACTTATTTTAAGAAATCATTCGCCATATCCCTGACCATTAATTCATACACATTGCTGGTATAGATGCTAACACAAATTATCAATTAGCTGTATTATACTCGTATAATACTGTGAATAGTGTTCACAAACACGTAATGACTGAAATTTATATAAATTATTAATAAGAGTATTGTTGTTTTTATTGTATTCTTTCCTATTTTTTTCATAGATCGTTAATACCCCTTTTTTATTTATATTTTAGTTTTTTAGATAGTTTTTTCTGAATTGTTTTTTCCCTTCGCAGGTTATTTTTATATGATTTTCACTCTTATTGACTCTATGCCTAGATGTGTTTCTTCGTGCATCGCTGTCCGCGGTGGTCCTACATCCTACTGAGCCGACGCCGTTCTCCCTCTGTATTCTGACTATCATTTTGAAATAAAGATCACTTATTGCTGCTTGCTGTTTCTGTCTTTTTTCCAAATTTCATCACTTTCTGACCACTTCTTCTTCGTGTTTCATTTTCAATGTCGAACGTTTTCAATGTCGTACATTACACAGCTTGTTTGCTCAGATTATTTCACAAACTGTTTTCGCAGTGGTTTTTGATGGATTGTTTTTATGCAGTTTTCTCAGGTTTTTTTTCCTTTTCCTTTTTCCCTTCTTTTCTTTTTCCTTCGCAGATTAAGCAGTGTAATTGTCTTAGTTTGAATTTCTAATCTCTAAAAGTGCATATGGCCCAAGAAATGACTTTAGTTGTCTATGAAAGTGATACGCACTTTAAAAATATTAAAAAACGTTATTATTTTATATGTATAACCTTTTAAGGTGTTCAGCTGTAAGCAATGTACAGCTGTGTATTGCTGAAAACAATGTGCGGATGTATGTTGCTGTAAGCAATGCATTTCTGCAATTTGAAAGTTAAACTAAAAATATTGTTGTAATGAAGAAAGGCATTAGCTTTCTTAGATTACGAGCAGATGATGATCTGGTTATATAACTAGTTGAGAAACTTGGAAATAGACTGAAGAATTTTTTAATATCAAAGCTCTATAAAGATCAATTATCCTTTCACTGAAATAAAAAATGTTTAAAAGAAAAGTGTTTTAACTCATTATATTCTCTAGCAGATAATGCAGTTTATTTTTCCTGGAAGTGCTCTGTTAAGAAGAAAAATTTAAATATAATATTTACAATTCTTTATTCTAAAAAGGATTTTAAAAATCGTTATCTCTACATATAATAAAACAAAGAGTCTGTGTGTGTGTGTGTGTGTGTGTGGGTGTGTGTGTGTGTCTTTCGTTCGTGTTGCGGGTAAGCTAATAGACCCAGGGCCACGAAATTTGGTACACAGGTGTATCTACACAAAAGCCAGTGCACCTTGAAGCGATTTTTTCGAAATTCGAATTAGATTTTTTTTTTTATTTTATGTTTTGTGACCAAATCGCGTCAGTTTGAGACATAATGGGCTACAGGAAAGCGAGATATTACTCTATACATTTCATTTTTACATCGTCGTGAAGCGTAGACACTTAGCTATTTTACGAACTTAAAATAAATTTCGTATTTCAATAAATCGATTAAATACGAATTTATTTAGGAAGGTACGCTTAACACCTTTTCAGCGGAATTTTTTTTAAAAAAACTTATTTTAAAAAATGGGCTGTTTATTTTCCTTTGATTTTTGGACACGTTGAACTTTAATCCTTTCGACTCCTTTTAAAAAAAGAATTTTGGAAAAATAATAATATTTTGTATTTTTTTAAAAATTTTTAAATAAAGCTTCCGAATACACTTCTCACATCTCAGATAATTTAAAATGTAGTTTTGGCAACAATTTTCCTTTCTTATTGTTGTTGATAGATTTTTGATGAAATTGCATCATTTTGAATAGTTTCATTCTTTTAAAAATTTCGGTTTGGCAACAATTTTTCATCGTATTTCTTATGTTACTGTTTTTAAGAGAC
>KK114439.1:214922-228901 GCA_000611955.2 Stegodyphus mimosarum
CAGTTCAAAATAAATAGCCAAATAAATGTGAAATTCGTAACAATATTCTCTAAAACTTTAACGAATTTTTCATTAACAAACTCAAAGATTTCAAAGCCAGCAATACCAACGTTGTACAGAAAAACATTTTTATCTCCAGCGCGTGAGAGCGTGTACCGAAATTTCTAAAGATATGCTCAATTTAAAATTATTTTGCGATATTGCTGTTGAACTGAATTTTATGGTTTAAGTGCGAAGAACATGGTATTTAACAAATAAAGGTAACACACAGAATGTTAAATAAACGTCCCTTTGGACGTAATTTAAAATCTGAAATATTTCAGATTTTTTTAGTTTTTTTTAGAATTGTAATTAAAATTGCTTTATTTTTTTTATGAAATAGTATCAAATTGATGATTTTCTCTCATTATATGAACAACAATGGCACGCAGCCATTGTTGCTGATATCAGCACTATTGCCAACCGGAAAAATGAGGGCGATAATTCTGTGCAATTTTTAAATTTAATGTTTCTCTTGGATACTGGACGTTTGTCTAGAGAAGGCAGCGGGAAGTTGGTTAATTTATTTATTAGGATAATTTATATTTGTATTAAGGGATAGTGCTTATTTCATTGTATGCTTTTTATAGGTAATGCATTTTTAACTGAATTTTTTTCCGTTGTTGTTTGTTTCTTTTTCGATAAAGTTGTTCTGCAGAGTAAAATTCTGTGCAGTTTTCAAATTTAATGTTTGGTGTTCTCTTTAGGCATTTTTCCGGTACACTTAAAAGCCAGACGAAGGCTGGCCGCGCAGCGGCTAGTTTGAAATAAAACTTAGTGTAATCAAGTGCGTTTTCAGTAACATTAACACAACTATATCATTAGAATTGTTATTTCTTCTCTTTTATTCGCTGAACCTTCTCAGTTAAGTTAATTAGTTAAAAAGACATTAACCATAATTTTACTGTTAATTTAAGTTCTTTGGATGCATGAGCAGGATGATTAGATTTTTTCTCTACCAATCTGGAACAAAAAAGACGCTTTTTCTTTAAAGGGGATATATATTTTGGTTAGCTCATAATGTGCGTTTATTATAAAAAACTAACTAATGCTTATTGCATCAATAACAAAACAGAAAACAACAATCAAGTACGTAATTACCATCATTTTTAAAAGATTTTACAAATGTTTTTCGCTCTTTCCTCTCTTCTTTGAGAATTTTTTGTTTCTATTCTTCCATTGAATAAATTATAACAGTATATTATAAGAGTAAGGTATTTTTAACTTTTTTTCTGCATGTCTTCGTGATGTAATGGTAGCACACTCGACCTGTATTCGAGAGGTTAAGGTTCCAGTCCCGGAGAGAGCATTGCACATTTTTCACATCTTCAGCTTCAAAACAACCTAATGACTTTAAAAACTTCCTTTATACATCATTCTTCTGGATCTCATCAATTATACAAAATGTTTCTTGAAAGGGCTATTTTAAAATTGAAATTATTGTTGTGGCGCTCAGTACAGTATGGCAGTTAGCAATGGCAGAAGCTATATTGTTCCTTTAGAGTTCCAAACTGGGGAAAATTTGGTTCTTCCATTTCGAGATATGAGAGCGCTTAAAATCTGTCGAACCAAAAGTACCTTCATCAAATTGATAATAAGGAAAAAGAATTTTGAATGTCATCCTCTGTGGAGTTCTCAATTAGAGCTGGAATACCCAAGCAAGTAGTTCTGTTACTAGAGCATCCAAATGCCTAACTACGTATACTACTAGTGATTTTACGCCCAAACCATTTTTTTCAGGTTTCACAAAAATATTTTAATCCTTGTCATGGAAAGCTCTAACAAAATTCATTTCAATTTATTACGTTTGAAAATAATGAGCATTTGTTAGACTATAATAAACATTATTACTAAACACTGTAATATTATTCTTAAACACAACCACATCTTGAGCAAAAGCATCAACTATGCATTATATCAAAAATATCTGAATTCGTTTTAAGCAATCAGATATTTTGCCTTTCCGATGCTTACTATAAAAACAAATTTTTTCATATGGAAAGCAGTACCTAATCTTTAAGAGCAATTACTTCCCTCCTTTGTTCATCTTGGTGTAATATATTATATGATGGTGAAACGGTGGTTATGATACAGTAGTCAGCAAGTAATTTGTCACTTTAGTAAGAAATTTCTATTGCTTTTTTCATTTCTTGTCTATGGAACTGGTAATATATCACAAGTTGAGCAGAAGTGTTAATTTCATAGCTGAAGCTCAATGCAAGTATACATGTGATTTGTTACTGTAAATGTTATAAAGATGTTTGATTAAGATATTTAACAGTCTTTCGATTAAAAGGTTTGCAAAAAAAAACTTTAAATTTAGAAATACGATTAGAATTTATTGAACATATTCCTGGTGATATGTCGCAAAGGAAGAAAGCAGAAAAGTAGGACAGATGAGTGATGGTAATAAGATGGTTAATTTACTTCAAAGTGTTTTGGAAAAGGAACGCCAGGTCACCCTTAGCATGACTTGTACGGTACAGTTATTCTTTTTCTATTCTACTAGGCATTAAGAAGATACCTATAATCTGAATACCTTCCAAGCGCAGATTTTTATCATAGAAGGAAATAGATGCTGAACACCGGAATTGCATTTTCTAATTGCTTGCTCCCTGGCAGCAGTTTCACGGAAATGGATAAGATCTGCAACGCGAGAAAGATAAATACTGAATGGGAATGAAGCAACCGACTTCAATTTCATGAAACCAAAATAACTCATGAAACCAAGCGCAATAAAAATAACTTCGAAAGTTAGTAAATACACTTGCACCTGTACAAGAACAAATATCCAAAATAATATAATTTAGTACAATAACCCACTTCTACCTTGCAAAGCAATCAGCTACAAAATAAAAATTAATTTATCTATAAGCTTTACAAGGCTTCACAATAAAACAATTAGAGATTTATAACACTAATATATCACAATTTTTTAACCAAAAGTACTATAGTCTTCCTTTAGAAGTGAATTTTAAATTATCCGCTGTAACATTCGTCCACATTGTCTCCAATAAATTATTTTAATATAGTTATTTTGGTTCTACTGCAATGTAGCTATTTTTTCATACTTTTCAATTTTTCGAAGTTCAAAAGGGGATATTATTCTCAAAATGGGATTATCTATAGGTCCTCTATAAACAATGAATCACTTATAAAATTGTTATCACCAAATATTTTAGCCATGTATTATTTTTGAAAAAATTAAGTAAAGAAAAAGAAAAATCTGAAGTGTTTCAGATTTTGAATTACGTCCATGGGGGCGTTTTTTTTAACATTTTGTGTGTTACTTCTATTTATCAAATATCATGTTCTTCGTACTTAAACCAGAAAATTCAGTTCAAGAGCAATATCGCAAAATGATTTTAAAATGAGCATATCTTAAGAATTTTCGATACACAGTTTTACGCAGCTAGAGATAAAAATGTTTTTTTCTGTGTAACGTTGCCATTACTCGCTTTGAAATCCTTGAGTCTGTTAATCGAAAATTCTTTAAAGTTTTACAAAATATAAAATCGATAATAAAACAAATTCCGAATTTTCAATTTGGGCTTCCAGATGCCCATATTCGGGTGGAAACGTTCAATATTAAAACTTTGATGATTCTAGGTTCCGTTGTTTTATCACAATGCGGAAACATACATACATACATTTATGCAAATTCTTTAAAAATGCCAAAACGAAATGAATAGTCCTTCTGGGAAAATTGCCCCTTTGGACTAACAAAGAATCTTCATACATTATATATATTTAGGTATGTTCCTTGTATTGTGAGAAAAGAACGGTAGCTAAAACCATAAAACTTTGAAAAACGTAGTTCTTCACCCGCACGGTAAAATCACTAGAACTTTATGCGTAGTTAGGCATTTGGATGCTCTAGTAACAGAACTACTTGTGTATTCCAGTCTAATTGAGAACTCCACAGAGGATGAAATTCAAAGTTCCCTTTCCTTATTAGCAACTTGGTGAAGGTACTTCTGGTTCCACAGATTTTAAGTGCTCTAATTCATATCTTGAAATAGAAGAACCAAATTTCCCCCAGTTTCGAATTCTAAAGAAACGATATAGCTTCTGGCATTGCTAACTGCCATATTGTGCTGAGCGCTACAACAATAATTTCAGTTTTAAAATAGCACTTTCAAGAAACATTTTGCCTAATTGATGAGATCCAGAAGAATGATGTATAAAGGAAGTTTGTAGAGTCTGAGGTTATTCTGAAGCTGGAGATGTGAAAAATGTGCAATGCCATCGCCGGGACTGAACCTCCCGAATACACGTCGAGTGTGCTACCATTACAGATAATTACTGACATGCAGGAAAAAAGGTAAAAATACATTATATACTGTCAATACCTTATATACTGTTATAATTATAGAAGATCGAATTTTGAATTTTATATTTCATATTTTGTAAAATTTTGATGGATTTTTGACTAACAAACTGAACGATTTGAAAGCGAGAAGTAGCACACTGTACGGAATAAAGCATTTTTATCTACAGTGTGTGAGACTCTATATATCGGAAACTCTAAATGCATGCAGTTTTCAAATATTTCATGATTTTGCTGTTGAACTCAATTTTATGTGGCGTAAGTGTGAAGAACGTAATATTAAATAAATACAGTTACCACACAAAATGTAGTAATAAAAAGAGAAAAAATGTTTTATAAGCCATCTTACTAAGAAAACTGATCATTGATATGACAGACTGCGAAAACACTAAAAAAAATAGAAAAATATTTATACCAATACTTAACATTCCATCCTTTGTTCACATTGATTTTTTCATCACACTCCATGGAGAATACTAATATGCTTTTTATGTTGCTTTTAACATTTCTGTAATTTTTCTGTTGAATTGTATATGGCGTAAGTGCAAGGCAAAACATGCTTAATAAGAAAGCTCAAAAAGATAAAGAAATGGAATAGCAGGAGTGAATGCAATAGCAGAATGGTAGACTGCAATCTCAGCGAGAGCGTAAAATACCTTACAAATCCTTTTGTGCGATCGTTAAAATCTATAACCTTTTACATTTTTTTTTCTTTTTACAAATTTATATTTTAAGTATGCAGATTATTCCACATATAGTAAACGCTTAAAATTTGCGCAAGTAAATTTATAACACACAGTAAGGCAATCAAACAGAAATGCATGGAATTATACCTTTTTCAACACTTTTATTAAGTGCACTTTTAGTTAACTCGTATATTTATTGAACAGCATGTAATCTTTAACTTCAAAAATGCAAAAGAACTAAGAAATTATATAAAAAAAATACAGAATTTTATACAGATACCTAACAGAAGACTTTCCTAAGGTATAAAACCCCAGTTTGAAATGAAACTTCACTAAAGTTTGCTTTTTCATGAATTGGTGATACCAACAAATCGTCTAATTCTTCGCAACTGTTGCGGTGTGGTAAACAAAGCCGCTCCTCATCGAACTTACACGTCTTTCAGTTCGTGGAAGATCTACCAAAAAACTAGATGTACAGAGTTTCTAAAATCAAATCTTCATCTTTGGTTGTTTGATACGTTTCATATCCTTAAGCATTGAAAAGTTTCATTTGGTATTTCAATAAAATTTCAATAGAAGAATTTGTTGAGTAATGACAAGAAGTCGAATAGTATATTAATTCTTTTCCTTTCAGCTTTAAAAACTTTTGGACTTTGGACCTTTTAGAATAGATAAAATGTTCAACTTTTGGACTTTTTAGAATAGATGAAATTTTTATTTCACTATTATTTATATACTGCTGTCGGCTGTAATATATTGGTGACAAATGGTATATCCTTGGAGAATCCCGAGCTTAAGCCGCGAGACCAGCGTCTGTTGATCTTCACATGACATTAAATGAATTATACTGCTCTGAATATTGCGATTAACGTCTCCCGAGTATGAACTGCTTGATGAAACACAGCAGCCATTAACACTTACAGTTATGGCAATAATGTAATTTAACAGTACATTGTAAACGGGATAATTTTTATTCTGCTTTCTTCAAATCAATAACTGTGATTTAGATGTCAAATGGTAGACATTTCATCATCGGCCTTGCTATCCGTCAGAAAAGTGAATAGCTGAAAGCAATTAATATGTTCTGCATTAATCGAACTTTACGGGCAAAGTCTGCTCTAGATTGTCCAGTAGCGTATACATTTAATAAAAACAAAACAAGGAGAGAATGAATGACCTTCACATTTCCTTCCTTAATGGGCAGTTGGGACTGACCTACAAAATATTGGCGAGCGAGGAAAGTGACCTAGTTTACTACCAGCCAGATAGCAATCATAACCGACGATCAATCTACAGATTCGAAAGTCATCATATCTATACAGGACACCTGTTCATTAAACATGAAGGGGAGATCTCGATTATGGAATGAGTTCATCCGGCCCCTTTGTGAAGGCATCTGTTTGTGTTATCGATGTAGATTTAAAAAAATCTTCGCGAACATTACAAGCATTAAATGAAATATTCAGTGATCAGAATACCTAAAGCTCTTGTAGGCATGTTGACGTTGTGTAATTGAAAGAATAGATGAATATATGTTTTTTGCTTTAAAGCGTAAGGTACTCATCTTCAAAATACCCCTTGCTACCATACAACAAGTATTAAAGTATTCTGACTGACTGACTGTTTTAATCAAAATAAACTAAAAGTATTTTTTTAATGCACCCATTAGACTGCAAATTATAAATGCTCGTTTTGAACGTCAAAGAGAATATTGATAATTTGCAAACTAATAGGTTCTTAAATTGAGTGTTAGAACTAAACAAAAGCTTGCTGAAAAGCACTCAGGAAGTGAATTATTATAGTTATGTCTTTAAACAGGCCCACCAGCGCCTGAGCGGTAAAGTCACTGAACACTGGTAGTTTGGTTCGATTCCCACGAACTGGCTAGCTGCATGGGCGTTTTCGAGGTTTTCCGCATGTGTAACTTGTGTACAAGCCAGTTTCTCGTAGAACGTCCTCCACGATGGCATCTCTTCCTTTCGTGTAGTAAATAATAATATCAACAATGTGTTTTTAAACAATCTTTGTGCGCATTGTTACAGTGAAGCTCCTATTCAAATCTTGGAACTTAAGGAATAATTATGACTGCAAATTTTGTTGAAAGGATAGATAACGCAACTGTTGACTTCTTTTTAGCAATTTTTTTATTTAATCAATACAATTTAAGCTATTTGAAACTTGATAATTTAGTCGGTTTTTTTTGTATTAATTTCAATGACCGTCAAAAAGCACGGTTTTGCTTTCTTTCAGCCTTTTTGGAAATAGTGGTTAGTTGCTTACAGGACGGGCTTTTGTTTCGCCTTCTTTGACAATAACCATTATTAACATAGGCGTGCTTATTTGGCATTAATTTCAATACACGTAAAAAAGTTCAGATTAGGATTTTCAAAATTTTTTAATATAATGTTTTATAACCTAACGTAAAGCATATTTACCTTTAACTATTTTGACAATAACTGTGTTGTAGGTTTGGGTATAATTTATAATTTCTAAGTATATTAAAAATGACGTTTTGCTTTTTCTAAACTTTTTCGGAGTAAAGGATTATAACCTTGTGCGGATTCGTTGATTTAACTAACAGTTCATTTTTATTTTAAAGCAACTTTCATTTGATTCTCATTTTAAAACCACGCTTTCTTCCCAGAATATAAATGAGCTAGCAAGCTTATATTCAAATGAGGTAGAAAGACTAGTATTTAAGGGAAGGTTTTAGAAGTTCATTTTAGTCGTGTTGTGCCTGCTTGAAGCGTTGCTATCTTGATTAACTAGCGATGTGGTTTCTGTCGCGTTGAGCGCTTCTAGCTATTAAGCTTGTTACGCCGAATTTTACGAGTGAGAGCCATCCTGAGCGTTAAACTATCCTGTGAAATGTTAGGCTAAACTTACAACATTTAATATGTGCATCGTTTTAAGTTAAGCCAAAATTGTTGGCTTTTGTAAGCACGAGTTGGTGCCATCTGTGATTATATTGAGTTAATAAAGGATTCTTTACATCCTTATCTGGACTCACAGTCTTCTAGTGTCTCGTTAGTTTATGCTTGCGAAAAACACGTCACGCTGTAACCTAATATAATACTGGTTTTTGTTTAAACTTCCTTAAATAACCATTAATATAAAAATATAATAATAGCAATTTTGGTCACTAGCTGGAAAATAAAAGTCTACTTATTTTAAGCAGAAAAACAGTTTTCCGTCTACCAGAACAACTTATTTATTTCTCAGATACAGAATATTTGCTGCCAAAGAAGAAACATCGCTGCTTTGTTTTTGTAAATAATACATTAAGCACGTTTTTATGAAATTAACAGCGAACAATGTTAAAGTTCTCTAGTTATTAAGTCTCTAGTTCTAAATTTAATGGACTTCAAAGAGGAGTTAAATCCTATTGCCTGCTATTTGTTTTGTCTTTAAATAAGTCGGCAGCTATAGTTTTTAAATACAAAAACATGGTACGTTTCTCTTAAACCTTTTTCAAATCTAAGCAAATAACTTTGCCCATATTTGACCCTAATATGTTCGAAAAATCAAGACTAACAGAGAACGTTTTAGTGCAGTCATAACTTATACTAGCTTCAAGTGCACTGAAATTAGTAATAGAATTACAGGCGTTATATTACTCTAGTAGCGGAGAAAATGCAATTATCTGACTGAGGTTGCTCTTTTAAAAATTTATATGGTAAAAATGTTTGTTTAGTTGGTTCAGAAGAGCTATTAGTTTTACTTTAAATATATAACCGAAATATATGCATGATTTCCCAATGGTTTTTTATTTCGATAAATTTTAACGAATCTGAGATCACAGAATTAAGGGTCATTAAAATTTCCTTTACAGTTTTATGTAAAAATAAATATTTATAATAGTGGAAAAAAATTAAAATTCTTTCCATAGGTTTGCTTTTCATATTGCTGAGATGTTATTCTACGGTACGTTTCAAATTTCAAGATGATGGTTTCAAGTGTTTAGACGAAATCTGAGAACTAAATCGCATCTCATTAATTACTTTTTTAAAATTTTAAATGAAGATTTTGTGAGATCTGATCTTTTTTTTAAATATATCCCTATTTCTAAACACAATTTGCAAAGTAGCATTGTTATATTTAGAAGCATAGTTTACGAAATTGAGGAACAAACTGAGCTACAGTACCCAGAGTTTCTATTTAAGAGCTTATCAACTTTTGACAGTTTACGTTCTGTTAAAGCTACAGTGGTGTGCAAAAATTAAGGACGAAGTCGAAAAATTAGCATATCAGCTGAACGAAGAGGCAGAGCGGACAGAAAGACCAATCAGGAGATTAAGTAAGGTGATGTACGGTAGCACATGCGCAGATATGCAGGTAGACGTAATGGGGGAGTGTCTGAGTAGTATAAAGCATGTTGTCGGTGTAAGATCAATATTTCTGGCAAAGAGATTGCACGCCGTATAGCAGTTAAATCACATCGAGTTGCTGCCTCAACGAGAAATGGCGAATAATCAATCTGTTAGACGACATTTGGATGCTTTTACCCGAGGTCGAATCATTGGGAAGTTGGAGGAAGGCCGCAGTGTGACAAGTGTGGCTGCAGAGTTCGGAATTGCTCACAGCATCGTTTCACGACTTGGGAGACAATTTTAAACTACGGGAACAGCTATCCGGGGGTTTAGTAGTGGTCGTCCACGAGGAACCACACCCGCAGATGACCGGTATATTGCCTTACAGGCCAGAAGAAACAGGCGGCAGACAGCGGGAGAAATCGCTAGACACACGACACAGGCGACTGGACGACCGATATCGCGTTTTACCGTGGCCAGAAGACTGCACGGTGGTGGTCTGTTTGCACGACGCCCTGTACGGTGTGTACCTCTAACGCCTGCCCATCGGAGAAGGCGTTCTCTGTGGTGCCGGGAACACCGGAATTGGAGAGACAATGAATGGGGACGAGTACTCTTTACAGATGAGAGCAGATTTAGTCTGAGTTGCGATTCTAGACACATACACATCTGGACAGAGCGGGGAACACGCAATAACCCCTTCAACATCATCAAAAGGGACTGTTTTGGAGGTCGCGGAGTTCTCGTTCGAGCAGACATAATGCTTGGTAGCCGGACCGACCTTCATATCTCCCAAGGAGGTTCGTCACCTGGGACTGCTATCGTAACGAGGTTCTTCTTCCTTACATGCGTCGTTTCACAAGGGCTATGGGTCCTCAGTTCCTCTTCATGGACGACAACGCTCCACCTCATCGCACAGTTACTGTCGAAGAGCTGTTGGAGAGTGAAGATGTTCAACACATAGATTGGTCGGCAAGGTCTCTGGATCTAACTCCCGTCAAGCAAGTACGGAACTTACTAGGGAGACCCGTGGCAGCACGTAACTTATCGTCAGTAACGATTCCGAAACTGCGATTGGTGCTACAAGAGGAATGAGCAGCAGTGTCTCAACAGCTCATTAACAACCACATATACAGCATGCACAAATGATGTGAAACCTGCCTAGCAGTCAGGGGAGATCATATCCCCTATTAAAGACCGGATGTTTCTTGCTGGACACCCATTACAGGGATGTTTCGTCCTTCAGTCGCATTGCGCTCCATGCTACTTTTTCAATAAAGCTTCTTTTTATCCCTCTGATTTCTCTTTTAACAGTCGCATTGCGCTCCATGCTACTTTTTCAATAAAGCTTCTTTTTATCCCTCTGATTTCTCTTTTAGTAAGTGTTGCTTACATTACTCATGTCCTTACGTATTGGGGATCTTACGTATTAAATGTGTTGAATTGGAAAGCTTTTGTACAAAGTTATATTGAAAAAACCGTCTCGTCCTTAATTTTTGCACACCAGTTTATTATTGAAAATAGGCATAAAACACAAATGCATTTTACCCTTTCGCCTATTGAACACTCTCTTGCCTTAAAAGCTCTTTAAAATAATTGTAGTGATCTACAGAAAAATCCATTATGATGTCTATTTCATTATAAATTGGTGATCATCTTATTTAATTAACTGATTATTACATTGATTGTGAAAAAAAGGTTTTGGGCAAAATATTCGTGATTAATATTGCAGGGTTTTATTTTGTATGAATCTAACTTACAATCTTTAAATTCCTGCTAAACTCACAAGCGAGTTATCGCTCCGTTTATGAAAGTACTGAAAAGTCCTGAGAAGATTTTAAAATAACGTCTTTCTTTAAATCTTGAGCTTAACAAACAGCTCAATTTGTGCGTACAAATCTTCCGCCACTAGAGGGAATTAAATAGCAGAAACTTGAATTTGCAAATTAAAATGGATTCGTAGCCGGAGACTGCAGTATGACTAGTCTAGCTTAAGCTTTTAATAGGGCGATTTAACTTCGGCTAGCAAAATGGTTAAAGCCATAACACTAGCTTAGCAGAGCTGGGCGAGAGAAAATACAACTGGCGAGAGTTCTGTCAAAAGCTCTATAGCTAAAACTTTCACGATTCCGACTTAAATATGCTTAATCATTTGCACCCTGGTTTGCAGAAAGAAAAGTAAAAGTGTAGATCTAGCTCATAATAAAAATGGGTTAATTAACATAAACCGCAAAGTATACAAAGCTGAAAATACGCAGTACTTAAACAAAGTTCAAAGTAATAAAGTCAGCTTAACGGGTTAACAATGGAGAAGCTGCATTAAAAATAACATTAATTTAGTTGAAAGAAGTCGCTGTGATAAGGGTATTTATTGAGAGCTTCTCTGAATCATATAGTGGTTAGAGGAGACTGACTAACTAGCATGAAATTAAAGGTGTGGATTCGATTCCGATATATGACTTGGCATTAAGCGCATTCACTTTCACTCTCCTCGCACGCATACTCTGAATTAAGCAAAGTTTTCGGTGATGAGATGGCTAATAATCGATGGGTTCATCTGTAATTCTCAAAGAATGCTTACTCAGCAAGCGTCTGGGCTTTAAATCTGAGAAAAAAAGACTACTGAGTGCTTAACAGAAATAACTCTAATCAAGAAGCTATTTTTAATTGTACAATTTGCATTCAACAAGAGAGCATATTTATCTGTTAGCCTCCTTACTCATACGCACTGGTCTTATTCTATCATTTGAGATATTCTACATTAGTGTTGCTGTAATGATGCTTGTAATATTAGCTTTCAAACAAAAATAAGACAAAAAGCCGCCCTTTGACAGTTACAGAGTTGGTGAAAGACGATTACGCAAGTCGTTGGTTCCGTGTTCTCTTCACTAATAAAGCTTAGACAGTAGTACCTTTGGAAAAGATAGGCGTTTAAAATCTATATATGCAAAAGTATACTCGATAATCTTATCTTAGGAGAAGAGGTGTACGAGATTCTCAATCTAATCCGTAACACTTCATATCAAAATATAAATTATTGTTCTGGTATTTAAAATCATACCTACATTAATACTCATTATTTGGATATATACTACATTCTTATGCCTCCCTTTTTAAACTTTAACATTTATTTGCTTTTTGTGTTTAAACAAAAGACACCCTGAGATTTATTGGTTTACTGATAAGATAGTTTGGTCGAGTTAGCGAACGCAGTTCGCAGAAAACAGGCACCCGTGTGGTTGGGTTATCCTGGAGTAACAGGTTGGCGATTTTCTAACGAAGTATTTGAGAGCATTTGCGTGTAGTAGCTAAGCGAAGCTCAGTCAAGCTGAAAAATTATTTATTATAGGCAGGTCTTGGCTCCGTAGATCCCTCCGGAACAAGATGTTAAGTTATCGATGAAAATGTCTAGTCGCAGTCTGTGCTGCTGCCAGATTGGTCGTGACACGTTTCGAAGTTCGTCTCTGATTTTCTAGGAGTGAAGAGTACAGTAAAAGTGCAAAGTGTTACCTGGCAAGTTGTTCTAAAGAGATAAGAAAGTTAAGTCAGTTTAAATTAAATAGCTAGACTTAAATTTTAACTTAGAAGCCTTAAAATGGCTCTAGGTCTCTTCCTTTTTCTATTGCTACGATAATTGTAGCTCAGAATCGAGATCGTGAGGTTCTGGACTTTAGCAATTTTCCTATAGACGTTTTTAGCTAGTTTTGTAATATAAACATTAATGTTTTGAGTATTGTAAAGATAGTTTGGTCCTTCAATGGATGAGAGAATGACATGCCTGTACATGGAAGTAACATGGAAAGCTTTGACCGTGAAAGGTCATCCACTCATAGTTTGATAAAGCAGCCTTTGTGTTTTGTTTCGTCAAGTGACGTCATTGAACTCGAGCATTAAAAAGAGCATAATATTGTGTCTGCTGATTTTGGATCAACCAAGTGGATGGTTATTTTTGTGGTGTTTTCCACGAATAACATGAATACAACAAACTTCTCTTAAAAAGTTCCCCATAAAGTCGGTCTTACCCATAAAGGCAGTCTTGTAGAGACATTAGGTTTTTTTTTAAAGTAGGAGAGATAAAAAATGAGCAATGCCCTCTCCGAGACTCGAACCACGGACCTCTGGAATACGTGTCGAGGATGCTGACCATTACACCACGAACGCATGCCAAGAAGGCGGGAGAAATACTTTATATACTCCCGCTTTTAAAAAGTGACTAGGGGTAGCGGGCCCAATCGCCAAGATCTCGTGGTAAAGAATCCTGATCCACCACCCTTCTTTGTTCGGGCTCCACTGTAGAGGATTTCTGAAGCAGGAAAGTGAAGAAATGAGCAATGCCCTCGCCAGGACTCAAACAACGGGCCTCTTGAATACGCGTCGGGGATGCTGATCATTACACCACAAAAGCATGCCAATAAGGCGGGAGAAATGCCTTATAACCTTTAGGAAGATAGCCTTCATGAGCTTTGCTATAGTGGGGTAAATAAACAAGAAATATGCCAATACTGTTGAATTTAGACTCTTTTCTTTATTTTAATCATTGATTTATGCTTATTTGGTAACCTAAAATACTGTAATAATAATACTTTATTCTTAGTTTCCTACGGGTGTAAGTAT
>KK114439.1:239660-280533 GCA_000611955.2 Stegodyphus mimosarum
CTTTCCTGGGGACACAGTAATCCTTGTACCATTTAGACAGACACTTGCTCCAATATGTTACGACACGCTCTTAATCGTTTATCTCTTACGACAAACAACAACACGGTACTCTCATTTCTCGCATCTTTGTCATCAATTAGTGGTTTGTCGAGCTGAGGATACATATGGATTATTTCAAATGTTCAAGCTCACTTCAGTTTGTTAAATGCAGCCTCACATTATTTTGTCCACAAGAACATTAGTTTACCCTCTGTCAACTTATGAAGGGGTCTTGCGATGGAAGAAAAGTCCTTCACAAGTCTCCTATAGTAAGTGCAAGGCACCGAGAAATTCTTGAGCTCATAGGCATTTCCGGGGCGTCTCCAGTCTTTAACTGCTGGCAGAATATGTTTATGAGGTAAATAGACGCTTCTTGCAGAATTTTAAGGTGGTATTTTCTGATTTGCCACCAACTCTCAAAACACCACCATTATCTAAAAAAGAGTACAAATTAAGAATGCGAGAATTTGCAAGTAATGGTTTCTCTGTTTTAATACATTTAAGCTCAGAAAAATACTACCCATTGAACTTGTTTGGCACATCATGCTGTAGTCCAACTCCTTCGTAGTTAGGAATTTTAAGCTTTTTCTCTGCAATGAAATTTTGGCATTTTTGAAAATCACATGACCATTCTTTAAAGTTTTTTAAAAGATAATGTCTCTGAATCTGAATTCATTGGTAACGCTTCTATATCTGCATCTTTAGAAGAGTACTTCTGTTCTTCTTTCTATGATTCCCTACAATTTGGAATTTTGTGAAAAATTCAATTTTTCTTGGATTTCCATTCTGAACCATTTCACCGAAATATATGAGCTAAGAAATCAACTAGATAAAGTCTCCGTGACACACACTCAGCTGGGTATTCTTTCATTCAACTTGATTTCCATTTTCGGCTGGAACAATAGCGTGAATCAATTAGCCAACATAATACAATAATTGAATCACTCCAATAAGTTCTTTGAAATTTCCTGTGCTTAGGCTCGCTGTTACTTGTGTCTATGCAATTTCTCGATATCAACAGTTACTGCAATACCATGACATCTAATTTCAAAAGAATATTAATGAGATCGTCTTGGATTTTTGGACCAACCATTAACTTCTCTTAAAATGGAACACCTGATAATGATTTTGCACTTCCATCAAACACTACTCTCAGTTTCATCGTTCAGCGTGACTGATTTAGAACAAAATAATAAGGTATATAAACACTTTCATCTTCCAGTTTTCAATCCATTGATGGAATTGATTCCATATGAACCAACAGTAAGCAGTCTTGCATGACATTTTTGTCCTGATTATAAATTCCTGGTACTGAAGAAAGTCTTTTCACTAAATATTAAAATCTGCGAAAAGGCATTTCCTATGAGTTACCCAAAACTTTCCTATTAGGTATGAAAGGATGCTAAGCAAATATCTTCCACATTCATCACGCGGATGCGAATTTTGAAAATGAACCTCACCATCTTCTGTTGTAAGAAGATATGAGTCTGGTATACTCTCTAATTTCCAAAATGACGTAACTAATTTTACAGCGTTTACCTTTAAGTGGTTTGCCGACACTGGATTACTCAATCATCCAACCTAGTTTTGAACTCAGGTAAACTTCTACCACGCTTAATAATATTTACATCTATTGAAGTTAAATCACATTTGCAAATAATAAAGTGTCAACTCTGCGTGATTTATAAAATGATGGATCAGCTAAAACTATATCACTAAAATTATCGCCAATATCTTCAGATAAAGGCACAAAAAGGAGATAGTTACTAATATTTCCAATAATGAAGACAGTAGTGGAAATGTTACAGTCACTATTGAAATAAGGAGTAAACAATAAATCAACTTCTTCACTCACAGTGCTAAAAGTGTCTAAACACAAAACTGAAACTGAACTCTTTTCATGCTCAAACCCAAATTTTCGGTGCACTCCCTATTAATAAATGACCTTTGATTTTTCAGTATCCAACAAACATCTGCATCTTAATAAGCCTTGCCTTACATTCTGAACTTCAATCACTGCTGAACAGAGTAAAGTCTGACAACGCTTATGCAAAAAGGAGGGAAAAATATCTTATATACTCCCCCTTTCAAAAAGGACCCAATTGCCAAATTCTGGTGGTGAAGAATCATCCTCTACCACCTTTTAGTTCGGGCGCAACTGTAGAGACATTAGGTTTTCTTCTAAAGCAGGAAACATGAAAAATAAGCAGTACTCACGCCTGGACCCACGGACCGTTACATTACGAAAGCATGCAGAAAGGAGAGAAAAATATCTTATACGCTTAGTATTTGAAGCGCTTGTACAGACTACAGTGAACTTTGGCGACTTCCTTTATTCTGTAGTTGGATCTGACAGCTTATAAATTTTAGGAATAAATGGGTTGACCTTATGTGGAAAGAAAAGGTCTTTTTTTTTAAACTTTTTATATGTGTATATGTAATACATCGTGATGAGGTTTCCCATATGCTTACATTCATGCACACTTTTAGGATTTTCAACATTATGCTTGTTTGAAAGACAATTGAAATATAAATTATTACCTTTTACTTATTCAGTTCTCTTCTGCACATCTACCTGAAAGAATTTTACTCACTTTAGCAAACTGTTATCATCTTGAAAGTAGATGCATTTAGCGTTTACAATAAACGCATTTACTTTGTTATTACTCTTATAACTGTTTCCTGACGACGATTTGCTATTTCGTAATGTTCTTGCATAATGCTTTAAAAATTCAGTCAATTTAGTTAATTTTAGAATTTCTTTCATTTGTTTTTAAAAGCGTTCTGTCCCCACCAGAACTTAGTTGCTCAATCTAATTTTTTCAAAACTATATAAACTAGTAATCTAATTTTTCCCAAACTACATAAACTAATAATGTATTACCAAAGTTATTTATTTTCTTTTGTAGCCCATTCAGACTCTAACAACTTCGTTCACTGACAACTTATATACTAAGATCTTGCTGAAGCTGATTAATTTTGAACTCAAATTAATGGAAATAATCTTTTAATCCGTGCAAATATTAACTGAGGCTTTATGCATGTAACAATCTTTCGACAATTTTCATGCTGTGGTATAATTATTACCTGTTATTGCTACTGCCTTCACAATACGGTATGCATTACATTTTAATGAAGATTTTAAATATTGTAACTTTTGAACATTTGGCTGCTTGGGATTACTATGCACACATGCATTAAACAGATCATTAAAAGTTATCCACTCCTGCAAGTTTTCTCTAAATGTTGGCTAGTTTAGCTTTGGGAATTTTAACATTTTCTAAAGACGTTCTTTCAGCTTTTATCTCTGACTTCAAACGCAATCAAAGTGACTTCAATTTTCTATTTACTTTTAAGATTACTTCGTCTAGACTTTCTTGAATGCTAAATTGCGCCTCAACGTACTTTTTAATATCACATTTCTCACGCTTTGTATATGACCGATCAAATATTTTTTTCGGTTCTTTGTATATAACCGATCAAATATTTTTTTCGGTTCAAATACATTATATTTCTTCAAAAGTAATTCACGTGCGCTAACTAATTCCGTAACATAAAATAATTATTTGTTTAACATAAATACCTTACAATCGTATTGAGGAAATTTTGGCACATCGACATAACAACGTAAGTTCATTGCAGAAAGTGCAAAAACTAATCTTTGGAATGTAAATGAATTTTAAATGTTTCATGAAACATGGTTGTTAAATGTTTTGTAAAAGTGAATTATGTTCGGTTAACTGTAGTGTAACCAATATAAGATAAAGTGCAAGCTAGCAAGTGATAATGATTTAAAGTAAAGTAAAAGCTAAAAGTAAATAAAATTTAGGTCCTCTAGCCAACACGTAATATTTAGTGAAAATTACGCTTAGAACATTGGGCACTGTCTTGAAATAAGGTGTCGTGTATGTCTTGTGTTCTAACTTATTGACATGTACAATATCGGTTAGCAGGTACTTGTTGAAAACTCCGATTATTTTCACTCGGACTTGCATACATTACAATGCTAGAGAGTAGGGGTGAGAAATTAAGTTTATAAGAAATAAAAAATTAGAAGAGTAACGAAATTTTAATTGTCAAGTTGAAACGTATGAAATGTGAAATATTTGCTTGTTAAACTGTTTTTCCTTCGAAATGCCTGGTAGCAGATGAGATTGAATTGAATTGAGATGATATGAAGCTTTGTACAACGAAACTGAAAATTCCGTAATAGTTTAAATTTAGTTTTAGATGTGTAATGATTGTAAAAGTTGGCTCATATTTTAGGTTTGTAATTAAAATTCCTAACAAGGTCATAAAAGACTTTCGTTGCGATTACTAAATTCTGGCTGGGAAAGATATACAATTATTAATATTTAAATTAACCAGTTATTTATAATTTCAGTCTTTACTGTGGTTTCTTTTTTTCATATTCCTCACCAGAATGCAAATATGTAGCGAGTATTTTAACTAAGGTTTTTAGGTTTTAAGATAGAGCGCGTTTTTGGCATCCCATGCACGCTACATTCTTAGTTTCCTGTCAGGCCTGTTGCTTGTTATTATTCATTTTTGCGTTCTATCGCTGCTGACACTTTAATTCTGAAGCTCCGGTAGAGTTAGTGAGCCAGCTACTAGTAATATTTAAGTGTGTAGTCCTACTGCTCAACGTTTGATATGATATGGACTGTTCTATTTTATGTTGCATCACCACGAGTTGACAAAACTGTAACAAAAGAGATTGCCTTTATTTTTTAAACCTTTTTTATGTAAAATGGTTAATTTAACCTTTTCAAGTTTCTATCTTTATTCTTAGACATAGCCATAATTCGCTTTGACTAAAATTTCACTATTTGACTAAAATAACATTACCCACACTACTGTAAACCTGCAAATGAAAAATCAAGTAATCGACCTTTTTAGTGAGAGAAATATTTATTTATGCATGTATCTCATATGTTAACTAGGAAACGAAAATATTTTTTTAGCCCAAAAGGGGTTAATATTCTCGAAATGGAATTATGCGTCGGTTCACTATAAACGGCAAATCACTTTTAAAATTGTAAGGAAGGGTCGGCATTGAGGTATGTATATTCCTCGCATTGTGGAAAACGGCGGAACCCAGAACCATCAAATTTTGAATTACGCAGTCTTCCACCCGAATATGTGTTCATGAAAGTCCGAACTTTGAATTTTGAATTTAATAGTTCACATTCGCTAAAACTTTAATGAAAAAGGGGAGTGGCAACAATGCATGGAATAAAAACATTTTTATCTCCAGCCTGTCAGACTGCAGTCTGAAACTGTCTGTCGGTAATGCTATTATTAGATATGCTTCTTTTAAATATTTTGTGATTTTGCTGCTGAATTGAATTTATATGACGTAAGAGCGAAGAGTATGATATGTAAATGAATAAAGTTAATACATAAAACGTTAATAATCAAAAGAGAAAAAAAATGCAAGTCATCTTACTAACAAAAAGGGACCTTGAAACGGTGATGAACTTAGAAGAAAGTGAAAAAAATTGAAAAATGGTTTCCAGCACTTAATACTGCATCGGAAATTTTAAACGTATTTATTTTATTTAATTATTTTGCTGTTGAATCGTGGATGGTGTAAATGCGAAGAAAACGGTGCTTAATAATAGAACGGTGATTAAGAATAAACCTAAAACGGTGCTTAATAATAAACATAAAAAGAGAAAAGAAATGATTAGCAGAATTGAGTGCAAAAGTAGACTGGTACACTGCGAGGTCAGCAAGAGCGTAAAAAAAAACCTTAAATACCCTTTTAAAGGCCATCGTTGATTGAAAAGACCATCGTTGAAATCCGAAAACTTTAAGATTTTTTATATTCATTTCTCGTTTCCCAAGTACTAGAAACAGTTTTTTTTAAATACTTATCACCTGGAGATAAATATGCATTGTAAAGACTGTGAATTCTCCAAAGTGAATAAATCTTAAGGAGCAATTTGCAAGAAACTTCAGGAAAAATTTCAGAGAGTTCTACTAGGTTTGGCTTTTCCGCTTGAGAGCTTAAGTGTTAGTAGGAAATTGTAGCTTCCTATTTTGTCTGAACGTGATCTAATTAGCAAAATGAAAATGAAATATCTCCTTCAATAATAATAATAATCACAATAACGTGATTAATGCATTCAAAAATCGTTTCCATTGACAATCCCAATTAACTTTTTTGCCAAAGACGTGATCATTTCACTCTGGGAAGAGAGAATTAGATGCATATCGATGCGCTTTAATGCCTCATTAAAAACCAGTTCCTGTCGAAAAAGAAGACCGTATGTGAGAAAGCTGGCATCCATTATCATTTACACTCAAACCTTTCGGAAGCTCTCCATATAGGTAAGACGGGTCGAGGAGAAATCTGTCCAAAATTTAGAGCAGATCGTGCCAAACGGACGGGTGACTGACGAATGAAAGAACTGATATATTTTGAGAGGCATGAAGTCATCGTACTCGCTTTCATTTATTAGAATGTAATCTTCCGCCGGAATAGAGAAATGTATTTCATTCGTTCGCAAGACAGATTTGAATGAGTTTCGGATCAAATGTTCATCAAATGTGAGGAAATATTTGAATTCTGCTTAATACTAGTGAACTGTGTATGACAGAATTTTTAGTCTTTCATCACAACAAAAGCACAAACGTTCTTTCAAATAAAGAAGGAAGTTTTTCAGTCCGTAAAGAAAGAGGCTTAATTTCTGCTTCACGGACTGCCTGAAATGCTGTGCGCCATTCATGTTGAAAAAAATATTAAAAATAATTAATCTAAAAAGAATTCTAGATTGTGAATCCATTAACTACTGAAAATTGAAGTATAAACTGCTATATAAACGCAATAAATCTCCAGTATTCAGCTCCAATAAACCGAGGTTCCACACCATCAGAGGCGAAACTTTAATATGCAACATGCAGTTTTTCTAATATATTTTTCCGTACAATTTTTTCCACGCATAATGAATAATACCAATAAAACCGCTGCAGTTGGTTTAAATATAATATCAAAGGAATTACTTTCGCATACTGAACAACAGGAAGAATAAACCTGTAGATATTTTGATGCTGAAGGGAATTTCTTGACAAGAACATGGGAAAAAACAAGAAACCGCAAATTTAAAATTTGTGACCTAAAAATATCAGGTTATTGTGTACATATTTAAAAAGAGAAGCCTTTAAATATACAAAAATTAAATTAAAAATAAATTAAATTCTTAAAAATATTTCATTTTTCTTCTTAATTGAATAAAATACAATATTTCCTTGTGTATTTCTCACTCCCATTTGCTTACTAATTTTAACGTCCGAAAATTGAGAGGGGAAAATTATCGAATAATTACGCACATAGGCTAAAAATTTGCAGAACTTAGCTCTCAAAAGCTAGGGGGAAATATAACGACACGAAAAAATACGGTCCCTATTTTACCAGCTCATAAAGCTAAATCTTCACTTTCACTTCGAAACTGAAATTCTGATTTAGCTGAGTTTTAACGTTAAATAATGTTAATAATCAACTAAAAAGGAAATTTCGTTTTGACGTCTCCATCGTTTGTTTCTAGATTTCTTTTTTGAATGCAGATTAGTGCAAAAAGGAAAATATTAAAGAAATATGTTACCATCTGAACAACATTAGAAAACAGTATTACTTAAAAAGAGGTCCAATTAATTTAAAAAAAAAAGGAATATATAAAGAGGATTCCAATGTGTATGTTATTAAAAGGTTTCATAAGTTATTACTAATTTAATACAGGTGACAATGTAAACAAGAAATATCAAAATCGTTATACAAGGTATGTCATAAAGTAAGTCGGCAAATTAAAAGACTAAAAGATAAAATAAAAAAGTGAAAGACTAAATTATGTTTAGAAAGAATGGCATCTTAACTCATGTTAAAGCCAAAACTGGTTATTTTGTCGTTTGCATGTCAAATCGGAATCATTTTTTTTACTGAGAAGAAACTGTGTAAACAAATTTCCTCGGGATGGAACTTTATTTCTCCTTTCGGTTTCTTTTTCTTATACACTTGTAAATAAGGATTCTGATGAAAGAGAAGAACATTTGTTTCGTTCAATTGTTGAAAACATTTAGGTCGGCAATGAAAGTAATAAGTCAGGTTAAAATATAAAAGTTTGATTTTACTTGCTTAAAACAGAAAAAAAGGATCTGAATATCTAGAACTTACATCATAAATATCGTTTTTGTGATCGTGAGAGGATTTAATACAGCGCGAATAGCAATACGTAACATTTAACACGTAATAATTTAATATATGCTAAAAACACTTTTTGAACGCTTAATACAAATGGAATTTTATACATTTCAGACGGGAAGCATAATTCACAAGTGTACATCAGCATCGCCACTGAGGAAGGGGTTTCAAAAAGGGGCTAATGAGCTTCTATTGCTCTTGTGACACTGAATCTTTGAAATTGTATTTATGAGCGCATATTGTTGTTTACGTTTTATTTTGAATTTGTTTCGCAGTTATAAATGCATGGTGTATAAATGCTGCTTTCATTTTAGTAGAAAATCTCGTACTGCTTTCATTTTATAAGTTTATTTAATCGTCAGTCTGGCTCGAGTGCTGCTTTCTGTGCGCGCTTGCGCAGAACAGCCTTGTGAAGCGCAGTTCCATACAAAACTTTCGTACCTTTTTCATAAACTGGAGGATGGCTACTGACATTAAGTTTAAGGATTATATATTGTAGAAGTATAAAGAAAGAATTCAAGAAAAAAAGGGTTCATTATATTAAATATTAAAAATAATAATAAGTGGAAACAGGGGGTGCTGCAGTTCCACAGTGCTTATTACAAGCCGCCACTGATTCAAATTATATATTGTTAATGATCTGATTATATCTACTGTCAACATTAAAAGTTATATGGGAATAAATTAAGTACATCGTTGTGAATAAGATAAATTCATTCTGTTTGAAGATTATTTCTTCTGCAGACACTACATTTAAAAGTGACCGGTTATTAATGTGAACACACTAAACATGTAGGAATGGAAATTAGGAAAGTTCACTTTGAATAAAAAACTGTGCATTGGCTATTATTATAGAACATCTTTTTCATAAGACTGCAATAAAAATCGGTAAGACTTCTACTATTTACGTGTATAATTATGCTTATATCTGATATAACTTCTCACTGAAAAGTTTCACAATAAATGCACGATGCTTTAATTATTTTGTAGAGGAAGTTGCGTCCCAAAACGTTTTCAACCGTCCTGCTTAAAGCGCGTCAAAGGTCATGTGACATAACAGAATTATTAACGGAAGCCCATTGGTCCATTCTAGAAGCCAGTCCCTCGGCGGCGATGTTCGCTTACAAATATGTTCACTTACAAAATTTGCAGCCGTGAATGTTTATACCTATACAGCGGTTCGAAATATTATTGATAAAGGTATTTAACAATTATTAGGTACGTAATCCTATCTCTATGAATACATTAATCTGAATTGTTCATTTGAGCGAGGTGGAGGATTATTTATTTCAGTGAGGCTGCTAAAAAATTGTGATATAAGTTCATTATGGGTTTTTATCTATTCAGAGGGCATTATTGAACTGTGCATTATTGAAACGAGATCCAAGACCAGATACACTAAAATGCTTTGATTATGATAGCTGAGCACATGCATAAGTATACTTGGCTCCGACATGCAACCAGCGCAATCAAATGCTTCTCTATCTTTATAATGTTCACTGCCGACAACGTAAGCAAAATTACAACTTATTCTTCAGACACACCAAATGCACATGTTTCGAGAACTGTTCCTTAAGCTGCTGTGGAATTCATTAGTAATACATTTCTTCTTTCTAGTGGGTTCAACAAGGTGTGTCATGATGTGTGGATCCATATTTAGAGTAAATTTAAGGGAATGAAAACGTGTAAATAATATTTTTAGGTACGAAGATACTCCAGACATCAATATTTACCTAAATATGTAAAGCAAATTTGTTGTGCTGTTTGGATGGCGTCGAACAGTTTTGACATATACTGTCATGCCATGTAATTGGGGTACACGAGTGATTACGATCACACTTCTTTTGAATATCTTTGCCACTTTGAAAGCATCTGAAAGATCTACATATGACGCTGGACAGAATTTTGCTTTCCTAGGACAAAAGAGGCTGAGTATATTTAAATTCTCTCATTTGAATGATTTTACTTTGTATGACTGTTATAAGGTATTTCTCCCTCCGCCTTCGCATGCCTTCGTTGTGTAGTGGATAGCACTCTCGACGCGTAACCGACAGGTCCGCGGTTCGATTCGAGGCGAAGGCATTGCTAATTTCTTCAGCTTCCTGACATCGAAAATAACCTCATAAATCTACACTGGCACCCGAACTAAAAAGGTGGATGATGATTCTCCACCACCAGGATTTGGCGACTGGGTCCCCCAAACCCCAGTCTCCCTTTAAAAGGGGGAGTATGTAAGGTACTTCTCCCGTCGCCATCGTGGTGTAGTGATCAGCACGCTAGACGCGTAACCGAGAGGTCCGTGATTCGATTCCCGGCGAAGGCGTTGCTCATTTTTCATTTTTCCTACTTCTAAATAACCTAATGTCTCCACAACTGGCTCCCGAACTAAAAGTTGAGGGATGGTGATTCTCCACCACCACGATTTGGCGATTGGGGTCCCTAATCCCCAGTCGCCTTTTAAAAGGAGGAGTATATAAGGTATTTCTCCCACCTTCTTCGCATGCCTTCCGAGTGTAGTGGTCAACACGCTCGACGCGTAACCGAGAGGTCCGTGGTTCGATTCCAGGCGAAGGCATTGCTCATTTTTCCATTCTTCTACTTCGAAATAACCTAATGTCTATACACTGCATTGGTATGGTTTCTTTGCGTCATATTTGTTGGAATAAGAACGTCAGAACAACGCTTTCAGATGCGAAATACTGCAGGTAACTTTAAACTCCGACTCTCTGAACTGATTTTGAGCATCATTAAAGATATGCTCGTGTCGGTGCTTTGCAAGAGATTCCATTATTCTTTCCACTATTCTTATTTATTTCCAAAGATTCTTTTGAGAGCAACAGATAACATTTGCTGTTCACTTTCTATTTGAATACAACAGTATACAGTATGCGCACTGGAAATGTTTTTAGCATATGAACACTGAGTGTATTTAAAATCTGAATCTCAATTCAAAATTTTCACAATTCAAACGCGGCTGAAGTCTTTTTTATACCTTTTTTTCATCAGCTTATGATGCAAGTTACATTTGATCATCAGCTTCAGGAAACAACTATTAAACATAAAACATTTTAACCAGAAATATATTCAAAAGGAATTTAACGAAAAGTAGCATACCAAAGATTTTAAGAAAATGTTACAATTTAATTGCAATAATTTAAAGAAAATGTTGTTAAACACTTTTTAAGTATAAAGCCCTTCATTCAGCTTTAAAAGTAATTGTACCTGTGTGTCACAGAAAATGGTATATTTTTGACAAATTAAAACGTATAAATACAGTTGATTTTCTCGATATTTATATGCACCATGGCCTGTCGGCGGCAGAGCAGTAAAACTGCTAAACGTTGATAGTTCAGCACGAGTTTAAATCTCTCCGAACGAATTAGCTTCACAGGATGTTTCGAGGATTTCCTCGCATATAAATGGAATAGAAGCTAGTTTCCCTGAGAAATTCCTTTACCAAGGCATCCTTTCTCTTAGCATAATGCTCTCAAGTACTCTACCATAATCGAATCCAATCTAGGTTGACACAAGCCGTAAATTTGAGAAACTTACTATTCGTATTATGTTGTTTTAAAGCACCTGCACAAATTCAATTTTAATTAGGAAAATGTCTTAAAATTAAGACTATTTAAGAAAGAAATTATTAATTTACCCTCAACATTAATTATTTGTTACAAAATCTATTAGGTTTTTTGAAGCCAGAAAATATGAAAAGTCAATTATATACGGTGAAACGGTACGAATTTTGTGCGACCTGTTAAGTTAAGTTCGGGAACTTTCTCGTCAGCAAAAGAAAGAAACTGATGGTTAAAATAAGTACTTCTATCCAATTAAAAATTTCCAAGTAAGTTCTTATAGTTCCTAGTCAACGTGTCATGTTAACATTATTGTCAGTTTGCTCTTACAGGAACTGGAAACGAGAAGCAAAGATTGAATAAAACTATAACAAAATTTCGAGTTAATAACTTTCCAAAATTATCCAAGTAAGTTGCAGACTATTGTCTTTTCTTAAAAAAGAAGTATATTAAATATTTTAACATGTCCATAAAATTTTATGACCATTATGATCACCAGTAGACAAAATCCTTATGACAACTTCAATACCTTCTGAAGGGAAAATTCCAACTGTAAAATAATACAGTAACTAAAAAGCCATAGAACGCAATGCATTCTTATAACAGCAAAAGTGGTTTTCAGTTATTGAGAAAGTTTTAAGTGGAAAAAGAAAGGGAGGGGGGAAACAGATACGCAGCAGAGAAGACTGTGTAGCCTAGTTATAATGTCGGCAAAATTGATGAAGCCTGATAAAGTATTTTCTCTCCGTTTTGTTTGAAGAGATGAAATTGGAAATATGGGAGGCACGATGCAAAGCTTATCTAACCGTATTATCAAAGTCACGACGGCACTTAAGAATTACTAAACCCTTTGTCCGTATTCTCGTCTTCCCACGTGTTTCCATTTTGCCATGAAAGTGGATGACCTAGGCATAGAAAAGTTTCTATGTGATTTTCCTCCATTAAAGCGTTTTTATATTATTCCCGAAGATTACAGAACTATACAGCAATCATAAATATTTTTCATGTTAGATAATAGAACATTACAATTTCCACTTAAAATGTTTTTCCTTTGTTATTATATGTGATGGTGTCATAGATGGACAGAAAATACAGTAGAACTTCCATTATCCAAGGTAATAGCGACTGATACGACTTAGTATAATTGGAAATTTGGATGGAGTTGGCAAATTGGACTGAAAATTAGGATACGAAAGTTTGTCTGCTGATAAGGTGCAGATTAATGTTAGTTGTATTAAAAAGGCAAAATGCGACTTAACACTTGTTTTATTGTACATTACTTTTTACAACTAATGCATAGAACTGTTTCAAAAGGGAAAATATGTAATATAAAAATTTCGTTTCGATGTTAATAGTCTCAAACTAACATTAAAAACAAAATGAAGGAAGATAAGAAAAGAAACGCGATGAAATCTTTAACTACGATCATCTCTGAAAGTGACCACAGTAACTAAGAGTAAAGCTAATGAACATCACTGATAGACATGTCTACTTCCACTGAAGACCAAACACTGTCTAGAATCGTAAATAATTGTCTTTATGAAGTTTTCGTTGCCTTTTGTAACGCATTTTATTTATTTATTTATTTTACTTTCTTAAAAGTGTACTTCACAGAATTTTTAGTCCAAAGGGCGTTAGCCCAGAAGGACTATTAATTTCGTTTTAGCGTTTTGCGATGATTCACTATAAATGTCGGTTCACTTCTCAAACTGTTGCCCCCAAATATTACAGCCCTGTGTAATATTTAAGGAAATTAAATAAAGAAGAATGTGCATAAATGATTATATGTTTCTCTGATTGTGATAAAACAACGGTACCTAGAGCCATATAATTTTGAATAACGTACGTTTTCACCCGAAAATGGGCATCTGGAAGCCCAAATTTGGAATTTGTTTCATTATAGATTTCATATTTTGTAAAACTTCAACGAATTTTTGATTAACAAACTCAACGATTTCAAGGAGAGCATTGGCAACACTGTACGGAAAACAAATTGTCTCCAGCGCGCGAGACTGTGTATCGGAAATCCTAAAGATATGCTCATTTAAAAATTATTTTGCGGTATTGCTGTTGAACTGAACTTTATGGTTTAAGTGCGAAGAGTATGATATTTAATATATAAAGGCAACACAAAAAACGTTAAAAAAACGCCCCTTTGGGCGTAATGTAAAATTTGAAAGCGTTGAGATTTTTTATTATTTTTTGTTTTTTTATTTATTTTAAGATGTTTCGTCTTTACACCCTTATCGAGATATTTCACAGTAACAGTGCAAAAAATTAAATAAAAATGGAGCTGGGTTTTGCAAGGAAATTAATCCTTTTCCGGACCCTTTCTTCGTATGGCAAACCAGATTACTATGTTACTCTACAAAAAGCACACGAAAAAAACGTCTTTCTTCTTCATAGTTTCAACATCAAGATAACGACAGATCAAACCTTCAAAATGCGAAAGTAATTGTTTGCGTAACATTTTAGACCACATGTATGCAAAACCTTGCCTTGATTTTCTGTGCTCCTCGTATGGTATTCACGGAAGTAAAACGGTGTGCTGTGGCTCTGTATTTTCGCTGGATAATGTGGAACCTTGACTAATGGCGACTCAAATAATTGGTATTCTATTATATTCAAAGTTTTGTGAGCACAAAACTAATATTTTCCTCACTCTTATGATATGGTACAAACTACTTTTTTTGCCAAATCTAGTCTCGATTCCTGATATTATCAACCCATTTCCTGTTCTGGAGCATTATTTATAATCAAACAGAACATTTACTGAATAGAATAATATGCAAGATTTTAAGATAGCCATCAGAACTCCAGACGAATTTCTTCCGTACACGGAAACAGAGGTGTGGAGGAGAGAGTTACAATTAAGTGGGCTCTCCCAGAATGTCACACAATAACTACTTAACCCCGAGGCCTAGTTATAAACTTACACCTTCCCACAGCAAATGAAAGTACAAGCCACACCCGTACGTGACCGCTCGCCCAAATAAGCCCCGGGGTGCGAATCGCGAGAAATAACTGCTCCATATTGCCCCATATTGAGAACTGTCGGCTTGATTTACGTGATCATTCAAAAAGCGGGAAGTTTAAATTACCGACAGTTTGTCAAAAGTATTATTTGCAGTAAAACATTGTTTCTCAAATGTTTGATCTTCGAAGATATTTGAAATAGATTTCTAATTATACGAACTCCTATATAAAAATACTTTGTCTACAGAAGACCGCAAATAAACCCGATCCTAACATTGAAGAACAGTTTGCAAATATTGTTAAGCATTAGGAATTCTTTTCTCTGGCTTTGTCAATTTTTTTAGCACTCTTACCCATTTCCGTCTTATTTCAAAGAATTGTTCAATGAATCATTTGAGCATTCTAATCAAATGAATAATTATTCAGTTTAATGCACATTTGATTAGACAAATATTAGCGACTCAACTTGGAGATGAAAGGAGTCATCAAATCAAGGAAATCAAGCAATTATTCAAAACAAGCAGCACTATTCATAAAACAAATCTGGATCTGGCACAAATATTTAAAAACTTCTTAATATTTTAAAATGTTTTTCATTAAATTAAAATATTATTATAGAAATTTTTGACCAATAAAGTATAACAAAATATTATAAAATGATTTAGAGGGAAATTAAAATCTAATTTTAAAATCTGATGGTAGGTTGTCTCAGCTTAAAGAGCCGCTTGTGTTTAATGTTTATGATCACTAATGGAAGTGGGAGGATGTTATAGAACAAATACAACAAACAAAAGATTTTACACATACATATATTTTATTTTATTTATTTTTTTATTTATTACATTTATTCATTTAGAATGACCCTATGCAAAATTGGGCGAAGATGTGAGAAATAAGATACATAATTTAAGATGTCTGGAGTTATATTTCTAGTAAATGTTAAATCTATTAATGAATTGCCAAGTATACTTGGATAGCTACTTGGCACCATATTGAGATTAAAATAATGTTTCATAAAATCAAATGCATTTTAATTTCGTTTGACATCTACATTGAAATCCTCCATCATAATGACAGGAACATCTGTTTCTACAATAAACTTTTCATCGATCAATATAGTAGTCTCAGAATAGTTCATCAATGCACTAAAGAAGAACATGTTCAAATCTCCTGAATTAAAAGCTAGATGAATATATACCGGATGCTAGAATAAATCTTGACTGCCCATTAACAATTATATCAACTGTACAAGTATCGCCTCTTACTAAATCCTGTATTCTCTTACGCTGCTTAACAGTAAATTCTGTTGGTACACAATCTGCTAAACTCGTCAAATTTCTATAAAATCGCAACACAAGTAGCTTGGCGAAATAAAATCAAATACAGCAAACACACCTCCTACACACTGACTGTCTACTAGCCGATCTTACCACTCACATGCGGTCGGAGCACCACCAAATCGAAGCACACGGAGCTTCACTAAAATTTCTCTATTTTTGACACGTTACTATGCGTATACCCTTCATACAATTTTTAATTTTTTTATTTGGTAATGTGCTTTTTCTTCTATCTAATGATGTATTTAGATTGATTGTAACATTTGTAGTTTCGAAGATATAAGCATTTGCACACACCTCAAATAGCGTCTTAATTTTGGCTTTCCCATCAGACCATTATGGAGAAACGTAATCCTGTGTTAAAAAAAGTGAAGAATACATAATATGAAGAAATTTTGCAAAGGATGAAAGTTTAATCTGACGTTTTAGTGAGATGCAAATTATTTATTCTTCTGAATTATATAACAGAGAAAAGCAAAATGTTATTCTGAAGTGGAGTAAGATTCAAAGTACTTTTCCATTTATAAAATACAACACTACCTCACTAGACGTGATGCGATTAGTCCAAATTCATTACAGTGAGGTAGTATTAAACATATACAATAGTATGAAAATTTCAAAGCAAACAAAAATTTTAATTGATAAAAATATAAATAAATTCCAAAAATATAGAGCAGAATTATTTTTAACGGGTAAGTGATTATTTTTTCTTTTGTAACTCAAGCCTCTTTTAGCGCCGTTTATTTTTATGCTTCTTTTAAGATAAACTATGCGATACATATTTCAGCTTTTTTCTGGGATTCTTTGTTATGCATGCATGTATATATGCTTGGACCGTCCGTTCTTGAGTTCTAACAGCTGTCACCGGAGGAGGCGGGAAAAGGACTGTTGAAGCACTCTCCGTATTGACTTCTAATCTCGGTATCAAACAAACATAAATCAACTAGATGGTGGAGCATTTGCTAACATATGTAAACTTATGAAAAAAGATAAGACATTTTAGCGAACAAAGACTGTGCTGAAGGTTTTTAAAAAAATTTTTTTTAAAAATTTGTTTATTACGTGCTGGGCCATTAGACACTATACAGGAAGGAAGGGATGTCCCTTTGAGAGCTTTTTGACGGGAACTCTCTCGTATTAACGTTAAGGATGGACAAACCTCGAAAGCGTCCATGCAGCCAGCCCGTTCATCAGGACTCAAATCCCGGACCGAATTACCAGTGTTCAGCGGCTTTTAATCGTTCGGCCGCTGTTGTGCGTGCTGAAGTGTTTGAACGAAAATTAACAGCTGGCAAAATGGCAAAAATTGACCTCATTTTCTCGCAGCATTTCAATAATATAATATAATCTGAACCTGATAAAAGTAATACAGCTCTTTACCTAAGCTTTTAAAAAAGAAGTTTTTGAAAGATTTTGAAAAATGCATTTTTTTAATTGTTTGAATGAAAAAGCTTTTGGTTTTAAAAACGAAGCATCACCTCTTTTGGAAATTGATGCTAAGTCAAAAATCAAAGGTATTGTAAAAAAAAAGTGCTTTCGATAATTCTCGATTAGAAGGTTATATAAGCCATACCGAATAATTAGTATTTCAAATATTGAATTACCTTCTAAGAGAACTTTAAAACACTGTCAATTAGTATTCAAGCCAAGTCAAGTTCTTGATACATGGCAACCATGCGTTTTAAGCATATAATGGCTTCGGGAATAAAAAATAGGAATGCAGAGGTTTTTCTTATTTTAAAAAGTATTAAAGCGTTCCTGCGAAACCTCCTATAAATCAAAATGGCATACTGAAAAGAAATTATTACTATTAATCTATATAAAAGTAAGTGCTGAGAGACTTATTTTTATATAAAGATATGTGCATCAAATTTTGAGAGAAAACGGTTAAAATTGAATACTAAAAGCATGAATAAGCCCACATATCTTCGCCCACACTTAGCCCACGCTTCAAATAAATAAAAGTAAAATATATACTACTATTTCATTTCCCGAAACTGAGAATATAACAAACAAGCTGGAAGGCTTAATAAAGAAGGCTACATTATGCTGAGTTGCTAGAATTCAGCAGTAGTATAAAATACATAAGATTAAAGCATAAAGAGAAGTATGGTTATCCATATAGCCCTCACGATGCTGTATTTATAGTTTCTCTTTTGAAATACTTCGAATAATGAGATTTATTATCTGCTGTCTGATGTAAAAGACTGAAATGCTAAAATACACTTGATTACTTAGATTGATACATTTTCTTTTTATTATGCAGTCCTTGTACCCAACTAAAATATCCCCGCAGAATTGTCTTAACCATGCGCGCCATTTCAAATTAACTCTTTTAGCTCCCTAAGCCTATGTACTCGTACATAGGTAAGGGAGGTAACGTTTTCGGTTCAAAATACGACAGTGAATCTTCAATGAATAAGTATGAATTAGTGTCCCCACAGCATGTTCTTACCATTTTTTCAATGATTTTTGCCTATCTCTATGTACGCGTATGACTTACGCAATGGGATTATGTCCTTATGTGAGTTTTCGTCCACGCTAACTCTACAGCAAACTTCCAAAAATTTCTATTTTCTGCATTTAAGCTATTTGCATTAACATGAAGAGTTTGGATATTATTCGGCATCCGAAGTGTCACCTTATTTGAAGCCCATAATGGTATTTAATGAAAAATTATTTTTAAAATGTAATTGAAAATTTTCAGTTTAATATTTAAAACTTTTATGTTAATAGGACGAACATAATATATGAGATATAGGCTAAATGTTTTACACTAGAAGGGATATTTAAGTTCTGAATAGATTTTCGTGAATAAATGTTTAATGACATAATCCAAAACTTCTCAGATTTGGTTTTCAAATTCATATATGCACATAAGCATGTATGCATAAATACATTCATGATTTCCAGCAACATGAGTTTGTCTCCATATGATAAACTGGAGGTGGCACTTTGCTTGGAATTTTTAAACGTTTCTTAAAAAAATAGAGAATCATTATACTAACAGTTTAATCTAAGATAATGCAGCATATATTAAGGATATTTTTATTATATCTATATATGATATTTATTTATATCAGGCTATGGAAGGGATTGAATTTTATAACAGAATTACATTTTCAGAACATCAAAATTCTTACAATGTCTGGCACGTTACTAAACAAAAGTGCACTTGTTATTCTCTTGCTCTGTTGATAATCTGTACCAGGTAGGTGATTGATCAAATGTTTCAAATAAACTTAACAAAACATTGATAATTATGCATTTATAATTCCACACATTGTGCAATTTTGAATGAGAGTAGAAATGCACTTTAATTACATTGTGTCTAAATATATCTAATACCGACCGCATTATATTAAAGAATGACTGATTTGTGCGTATACCAGTCTTGTATATACATCTAATTAGGAAATTCCAGACAGAAAATCACCTTGTTAAATTTTCGCCAAGTAATTAGCAGCAATTATTGAAGTAATTTGAATTTTGCGTTTTGCATTTGCTATATTTGGCTCTAATTGGTGTCAGGAGAGCAGGCTTATTAGTAAAATGAAGAAATAAGCACTAGAATGTAATTTCGGGCGTCGTCTGCAATGTATTGAGCAAATGCAGAAGTTCAGAATTTCCGGGCAACAGAACATCGGAAACGTCTCGTTTATGAGAAATTCTATAGCACGTCGAGTTCACGTGTAATATTATCTTGGATAACCGAAGATACTTATGGCCGATACTGTGCTAGAGAAGAATTTCTTTAATTTAGACCTTTTTAAGTCTTTTATATGAAAAAATAATTACCATATTTACTTGCATATTTTTCTCTTTAGTTCTTTCAGCATGGGGTTTAGAAACTTCTAATTTACGGAAACGATGCAAATTTTGTATACGAATAAGAAATTATTTTGTTTATGTAAAAAATGATATTGAAATTTATGGCCTTTGAAATAAATAGTATAATAATATTAATGTGTCCTTATGTATGCATTTTAATCTGTTGTGGGGTTTTACTTATTTAAATACTAAAGTTCTAAATTAGAACCTCAGGGACACTAACCAGCGAATAATCGCTTAAGTGTGTGAACAGAACACGTAAGACTTAAAGAGGGTTTACAACCCTTTATTTTTCAGTATATTTACAATCAGTTCTTACTTGGAACTTTACACAAAGCCTCCACTCGAACTAGAACTTAAAATAATAATAATTTAAACTAAAACTAGCTTAACTAAGCTATTGAAAAGGTAGAAGAAAACAGGAGAATCAAAAAGGGTTTTTTGAAATGCCATAATCAGTTCTGAGGAAGGAAAAATTATTATACTTCCATTCTTATGCGATTTTTCATTATTAGTCACTACACTGTATGGCCGAGAATTACATTCAAATAAAATGTTTCGTTTTTTTCTTTATGGACTTTTTAATTCTCTTATGGTTATAATGCTGAAGGTATTTGAAAAATAAATTTTGTATATTAATTGTATTTACAAGTAATACCTTAGGTTTCTTGTCAAGAGAAAATTTGCTTAGACAATTTCCACACCTTCTGTCAAAGTCAATTAAATCATTTATTGTTACATCATCAATATATCATGATCTTAGATATTAATTAGTCACTGATGATTCGATAACCAGTACTGTTGAAACTTTGTAATCTTCCAAACCAGTAATAAATACAGCGTACTTGAATTATTCCGCTTATCATATTTTTGACGTGGTTGATGGTATGACATGTAAACGAAAACATATATATTTGCAGATGCTAGGTATTGAAAGAAAGAGATCAGTTCAAGGGAAATATCTGAAGGTGGGTCGTGTCAGTTTAAAAAAGAAGTATCAACTAGGATGGCGGAGTAAATTTGCATAAGCAATTTATGATCAGACACTGCAAAGTGTAATCGAGACATGACGATGAAGTATTCTTTTACAGCAATAAAATGTGGTTATTGTGTTATTAATCTGGGGCAGAGATATTTATTGGGGAATCGTGACCCGAGCAATTAGGCTCAGTTTCAAATGTTGGTAACCACAGGTTTTGGTAGGATTTTCCTAAACTTGACCATTTCATAATCAGTTGTCTGTACAGAGACTTGAATAAAAGAAAACGAGAGCTTTTATATGCTTGTTTTTTGTATGTTTTGTATGCTATGTAGATAATTTCTTCTCCGAAAAATTCTCCTCATACCAACTTACTATATCAGTTTCCGATAAAAAACGTTTTATAATTTTAAACTGACGTTTAAGTTGCTATGTCTCAGGAAGATTTTCCAGGTATTTTTTTCCATGGTTCTGGACTACATTTATTGTATAAATGGGAGTTAACACTAAGACTACCTGCCTTAGTGAAAGAAATATCTTCACAAGGATTTTCTACATGACATTGGCTCGTATTGACGTTACATATGGGGAAAATCAAGAAAACGTTCAAGCAACCAGCCGATTCCCCAAGATTTGGACATGGTTTCTTTTGCAGTGAATAGTTCGCTATATGGAGTGATATAAAAATGTGTTTATATTTTTTAAGAGTTTTTAGAAATGTTTTATTGAAACATTGTTTGTTTATGTTTTATAAATGTTTTATTGAAAAATAAAACAAATACCGTAAAATAATGTATACAACTATATATAGAATTTTTCCATATCCACAATTTATGTCGGATTCACTCTTGCATCGGAAAAAAAGTAAACGCTAATCAAAATAAAAATTACAGTTATTTCTGAAAACAAAAACTGTAGAAATAATTGAGCTATTAATACATTACAGTATCACGCTTTTGCCGTCTTTCCTAACTTAGTAAGATTTGGGTTTCACAAAGAGCAATACACATTTACATTTATTTTGTGACATATGATTTATCATACGTAGTAAATACACGTTGGTTATAATTAAAGTAATTTTTCACAGAGTCATTTTGTAGTTTGATATTTATCTTATTCAGGCCGTGAGGAAAGCAAACATACTTCAAGAATAGCAGCCATAAGTCAGAAAGGCCAAACTTTATTTTTCAGTTACAAAATGTATGTTTAACATGTCAGCTATCTAAATTAATCATATATACGGCATGATCAATGGTTAGAAAGGATTAATTTGGGGAAGACAAGGAGTATCACCAACATGTCACGTTATGCTGCTTTCAGCTGATTAGGAAGTGTGCAATAAATTGGAGTGGAAAGTAATATTCTAGAAATTTAAATCACTTGTAGAAAGTTACCCTTCACTAAATCTTTGAATTCACAAATCTTCCTAAAAACGTCACCATTACATCGTTTTAGTGTTTGCATATTAATATTCTGCATGAAATATTATACTTTTAAATTTATTTTAAAGCTTTATAAGCTTATGAAGCTATATGACCATTGGCCGCGCCAGTTTGCTTCGAGCAAACCACTCGCAAACAAACTTGGTCTTATTGAATTTCCTCTCTCATTCTGTGTCTTGTCCATAATAAGTGTATTTCAAATATTAATGAAAGAAATAAATATTAATTTGTGTAACAATACGTCTTATTTTTACAATTATACTATATATTCTATAATGTACACTGAAAACTGCATTGCATTTTGCGTGCGAAACACAATTGTTGTAAAATGTATTTTATAATAAGCAAGGATAACTATGTAGCTTTCCAGTAGTAGCAAGTATAATTACCGAGTCGGCACAAATTCTCATATACTTCCACACTTCCCCCCCCGGGCGAGGAACCTCTGAGGAGATCTTTCCCTGTCCTCCAGCTCTGCCTTTAACTGAGCCACATGCATTTTTTAGACAGCTACGAACTTCTAGATATCCCTACAAGCAGTGATTATAGGGCTTCAGGTCTAGAGAACAAGGAAGACAAGCAACTGGTAGCTTGCAGACTACATCAAATGATTATATCATCACCTTAAATGACATGCAATTATTCTCCCTCTACCAGTGGCCGCGTGGACGAAGTACCCGGACACTGGTAATGACACCCGGGCTCTAATACTGGCGAATGGGCTGCCTACATGAACATTTTTGTGGCTTTGTCTATGTGCAACGTGATTACGACTTAGTTTACCTTAGAAAACGTTTCATAAGACATCCTTCACCTAAAGCATATCGTCTCACATACTTTCTCATATCTGATATGCAGTCAAAAGAAACATCGTTTATCGAGTATGAAACATTGCTCCATGTTGTTAAGGCACAGTGTGGGTCTAGAAGCATTATTCTTCAGTAGTTTTTTACGTTATACAGGTATTTTAAATAAGTATTTCAAGGTAGTAGCTACCCTGCCATTATTTACGATCGGACTGTAATCACCGTATAGAAGGGATTTTAGAATATTAGACTATTCGACGCTTTTCCACAGTCCTCACTACTATGGCTTTGAGGTAAGGTTTGGGAAGAAAAATGGCCTTAAAGTGTCTGTTCTAAAGTAACAGACTTTAATTTTACTCTAGCTCTTAGAAATAGTAATATAATGTAACAGTTTGATGCTTCTTGTAGACTAAATTCTTCATAGTATGTCAGGAATCGTATTCTGTAAGAGAATCCGGTTCTGAAGTACATTCATAACAGTATGCACTGCTTGATTTTGTGGCGTCAGCTTCTCAAAATAAAGTGAGCCAAGAAAATTAGTTGTGAATCCACAGTATACAGGCATATTAATGGAATGAAAAGCTTTTTCTATATAATATAAAAGAGCGAGGTATAATATATACGGCAAAATGTGTTCACCGATTTTGCAAATTTTCTTATCCGTTCGGAGCAGCATTTCATCAAAAATTTCGCATCCTGTATCGATGAGTTAAATTGGAGCTTCGGCATGATCTTTTTCTTTTAATGAGCATTTAATCGAAATGGATGAAATATAAAATAGACTGCAACACTTCTAAATCATGTGTTAGGAAACTGTGATACCAGCTGTTAAATAACACTTATGGAAGAATGCCAACCCACGTACATCTCTGTAAGCCGCAGCAGATACTTCAATTAAAATCTCGGCGCAACAAGTCGTAGTCATCATCACGCATTAATCTGTAATATTTCCAGTTTTCTCCATTATATTTTTAACCCATTTTTGACATGCGTCCTTTTCGAATTCCTTTCGTACAACAATATTCACTTGGAACAATCAGTTAATATAGAACAGTGAAAACTTATCCAAAAATCCGTTTTTCCAAAGCCTGTGAAGCACATTTACCGAGTATCATTGACATATGTCACTTAAAGCTGACTTTAGAAGGATTATAATTAGCATAATTAAATAAGCATACCTTCTATGAAAGAAAAAGTGACTTCTGTTAAAGGTTTCGCGTAACAAGATAAAAGTAGCAAGAAGAACGTTATTCTGGGTTTTGTTTTAGTTTCGGTAAAATGTAATAAACGCAGGACTAAAGGAGGAAATCTAGGAATTTATAATGGACCTATTTTTTTTATTACATTCAGTGGAAATTTGGTTGAATTCTACATTTTGATCTCTTTCTTGGTTAGCAGCATGAGGCTAAATAATGGCACGTGTGACACATACGAACAAGGGTGTTGATAGTCAAGTACAGAATACTTCTTTTGCTGTAGAGAAATACTTAACAAAATTAGAAACAAATTGTTCTTTAAAACGTTTTTACTATCTTTCTTTGGATCACTAATGTGGTAAGTTCTCCAGTAAATAACCAGTGTCTTCTGTTAACTATATTTAGTTTTACCGGAAAAGTGTTAAAGTAATAATTTATTTTCTGTAACTTTCCTGCCAACCACCTATAAATTATAGTACTTGTGCTACTGAACACTGTTTCAGCTGCATATATATATTCATAGTGAACAAATACTGTACTCGTACAAATACTGTTACATTTTTTCATTTTCAGTGTAATGTTAAATAAATTACACTAGGTACTCAGAACATCATTATAAAATAGGTTTGTGTGAAATGATTTCTTTTTTAATTTTTAGCGGCGACTTGAAACTAATAAAAAGTGTGTATACATCCTAGGTAAAGTGGCTACGTTATGGGGTTCAACATATTAGACACAGGGCCTTCTGTGTTGGGATAGAATTAGATAGAAGTTACAGTAGAATTTTTAGAACGTGCCACCGTTGTTAAGGGCAGGAAATTTCATGGTAAAAAGTCTCATAAAAAGCCCACAGTGTATTTAAATCTTAACGTTATTCTATTTTTACCTTAGTAAGCTAAACTGCGAAGAAAAAGGATGCAATACTATTAAAGGAGATGGAATACAGAAGTTCTTAAAAAATAGTAAGAGTATTGTACCAGAAAAAAACATTCTCTGTTTCATAAATTAAGTCTTTTCTTTTCTTCTTTCCTTTCTTTTCTTTCATTTTTTTCTTTTCCTTTTTTTGTAAAATATGATAGTAATATCCTAGTAATATCTTTATAATGAAACAAAAGCTTAAGCAAACCAATCTAGCATATAAATCCTGAGCAGAACAAGAAATAAATAAAAACTTGAAACTCGCATTCATACTGTTTCATACATTTATTATGCTTTAAATTTCATATTTCTTAATAACTTTTAAATATAGAGACCTCTCTTATGTATTTGAGTCTAGAATGTAAATATGAACTGTTTGTTCATTGCGTTGGCTACATACAATCATTCATTTCTAGCTTCTACTTCATGTCATGTATGTAAAAACGAGACAACAAAATGGAGCAATTATGCTTGTATTCAGCCTCAACCTACATACTCTTTATTCCAGTCAGATTAAGTTCATGCAATCCACGAATTTCATTCCGAGCTATTTTGTTGCCAACAGTTTTGCTCATTTTTATCTTTTTATAGCAAGTAAATGCATAAAATGTTTATTATGATAACAGAGTTGGAGTAGCAGATTAACTGTACCTGGGCAAAATCTGAAAAAAATGTCAAAAAACGATGGAGTCCAAAATTCGAAATTCCAGAGTTTGCTGTTTAATATTTCGATAATGCGATGAATTAAAGTCACTTTCGTTAATGAAATGAATTGGTTTTCCGAACTCCTTATTAATAAAAGGAATTAGATTTTGAATGGTAATACTTTCACAGCTTCAATATAACACCATAAAAAGTGAAAACCAAACTATAGGTTAAAAGTTGCAGAATATTTGATAATAATGCGTGATTCCTCTGGCTTATTAAGTATTGGGTAATGATGTCAACCGTAGGCGGTAATTGGTTTTCCCAGAGACGCTTTATCACTTTCTGATGTTTTTGTCCTTTATTTATTATTTGTTTTAGTCATTGAACTGAAAATTACTTTGCCAAATAAATGATTTAATTCGTGCTATATATTTTAAAAATTTATCTCTTGCTATATTTTCTAAAAATTCAAAATTCTTTCAGCATTGTCACACGAGATAGAGAACTAATTTACCTACGGAATTCAAGAAAAGGTTATCCTTAGATTACGTTTGGCAAGTTAAAGAGTAAATAGAAGACAATTGCGATTCTTTCATTGATGAGATGCTTTTATTTAAATTTTAATTTTATATAACATAAAGAATTTCAATTTTAAAATAAAATATATGTCGTACAAATTATTGGCGGCTTGTTTTTTTAATAAAGCCATAGTTTTTTAATACAAAAGTGTACACTTTAGTCTTGAAAATAAGTTTCCTCGTATTTTACATAAACATTTTATTTATCAGATTGTAGAGTCATTAGGTTATTTTGGAGCATAAGATATGAAAAATGAGCAATGCCCTCGCCGGGCTCGAACCACAGACCTCTTGAATACGCGCCGAGCGTGCTGACCACTACACCTCAAAGGCTTGCTAAGAAGACGGGAGAAATATCTTATGTACTCTCCCTTTTAAAAGGCGACTGGGGATTAGGGGACCAAATCGATAAATCCTGGTGGTGGAGAATCATCATCCACCACCTTTTTTTTTTGTTCGTGAGCCACTGGAGAGTCATTAGGACTTTGTGAAAGCAGGAGTCAAGAAAACTGAGCAATGTCCTCCCCGAGACTCGAACCACGGACCTCTCTAATACGCGCCGAGTGTGCTGGCCATTACAAAACAAAGGCATGCTAAGAAGGCGGGAGAACTACCTTTTAAGGTATATGGCGAATATCTTTTTCCCTGAAAGGAGTGAAGGAGGATGGAAATCAAAAACTTCCCAGTTCAAGTAATACAGTGTTTTGACTTAAGAAATGTACAGAATTTACAATATTCATTTTTCGCAACTGTCAAAATACGTTATGATTTCTAGAGCATTTATGCAGGCTGGTAAATATAGTCATTTCAAGAGCCACATGATCTTTGATATTATCCATGCTTTCATTAAATTGCTAGTATTCGACAGGGTATAAGTTAGGTTAAAACAGAGTATAATTTTGGAAAAATAATATAAAGTATTTGGAAAAATAATATAAAGAACATTCCCATTCACGCAATGCTTCGAAATTTAAAATATATATGCCGGGAAGAATTTCAAAGTCAAGTTCAAAAACAGCACATATCTAGTTAATAATCTTATTTTTATCGAAAACATCAAAATGTATATGTATATATATATATATATAAATCATAACCGCTAGCGAGGTGACGTCATCTGCCGCCAACCCAGCGCAGCGCAGAGCAGCGGAGACAACAGCCAGAGGCAGACGAGTACCAGACCTGTTAATAAATAGACAAGACGTGTTCTTCGAGGCTTAGGTTCCGGGTCCAAGCGGACGATGCTTGTTTATAGCTAGCCATGGATGAGAGTAGACGTATTCTCTCAAGGCATGAGCTTACGTGCCTATAGGACTGTAAGAGACTGAGTGTGCGAGAATTACTCAGTATTATGCGAAATGTTATGGACTTATCTGTGGGGTTATTGTTACCTTTAGTTACGTCAATTTACCATGCTATATTATCATCCATCTTTTATCATCTTTGATTCATATTAGTGATTTCATAATAAATTTACTTTATACTTATCTGCTGCTTTTGATCATATAACCCTACAATTTATGGCGCCCAACGAGGAGCGCGAATCATCCACGAACCTGACGGAGTGTTCCTAGTATGTGAACTGCGATTGTTGGAACTACAAGTGCTTTGATTATGAATTCAATTGAACTGTGAATTCCGACTAAGTTTTATGAACTTATTCGAATTTTGGATTACTATTTTATGGTGTTTGGATTACCACAGTTCGTTCATCTGTCGGGTGAGTAGGAAACTTTCTTTTCAATATGAAGTTAGTTGATATTCCAGAATTGGAAGCAGCTTTAAAGAACAGTAAAACTTCTGAAATCAGAACTTTGCATAAACTTATTTTTAACACTGGAGACGACAGAAACAATAAGAAAAGATTACGTGAATTTCCTGGCTTTACATTTAAACCAGATTCTGAAGAATTTAACAAGAAAGTAGATACAATACAGAATGACTTTACTTTAAATGAGTTAATTAAAGTTTGTAATGTACTATGCATAAAGTTAGACGGTTCGAAAACGGAAGTAGAAACCCGAATTGTCTCTTTTCTATGTGATTTATCTGTATTATTTGAAAATATTTTGCATGAAGAAAATAGTGATATTGAAGACGAAACTGTTAGTAGAATTTCTGAAGTAATGCTTGATGATAATCAAAGAGACAATCCTGGTTTTAACGCGTCTCAAGTAAATAACAGTATGCAGCTTCCAATTCAAGATTATTTTAAACCTCTTATTAGTTTTTCGGATATTGAAAGTATTGTTAATCCCTTTTCTGGTAATGCTTATGAAAATGTTGATAAATGGATTGATGAATTTGAAGATGTTATAAATTCTTTAAAATTAAGTGATTTTCATAAATTAGTTTTCGCTAAAAGGTCATTAAAAGGTAAAGCGAAACTATTTGTTCAGAGTGAACCTAAAATAAATGACTGGTGTAAGTTAAAAAATCTTGAAATCTGAATTTGGTAAAGCTTTTAATTCAGCTAAATTGCATGAAATGTTGTGTAAGCGTAAATTAATGCCTAATGAATCTTTAGGTGAGTATTTTTTGAAAATGAAAGAAATGTGTTTGCGAGGTAACATTGAAGATGCTTTGTTAATTAAATACGTCATAGACGGTATTCCAGATTCGGTGATTAGGAAAACTATACTCTATGGTTACGAAACAATACCTGAATTTAAACAAGGGCTAAAAATTTATGACAAAATGAGGGCTGATAACGATAAGTTTAAAAACCAGAAATCGAAAGTAGACATGCAAATTAGGGATAGGTAAGCCTAATGCGTCATCAAATAGAAATCAGTCTAACGTAAATAAAGTAAAATGTTTTAACTGCAATGAACCGGGTCATAAATCATCTGAGTGTAAAAACAAATCAAGTGGAATAAAATGTTTCAAATGTAAGAAATTCGGACATCAGTCGACCGACTGTCAAAACGAAATTAGCGAGAAGCAAACATCGTTGGTTCAGAAAATTCCAGATAGCGGTAGAATTATGAAAACTGTAGAAATAAATAATCATTTAGTTGATAGTCTAGTTGATACTGGTTCAGATGTTACAATATGCAGTGTAGAGTTACATAAAGAAATTGGTTCTCCGAAATTAAATCCTAGTGACACAGTATTGATCGGTATCGAGGCGAAGGAAACTTCTCCTGTTGGCTGCTTTATTTCTGATATTATAATTGGTGGTTTTTCACTTCATACGAAAATTTATGTTATTAAATCATTATGTAATCAAATTGTGTTAGGTTTGGATGTAATAAATCAGTTAAACTTATCCTTCACTGAGAATGGCCTTCGAATAATCTCTCAACGGAATAAAAGTAATGTGAATTTGATAACAGCTGAGTTATCTCGGAATGGTAACGCTTGTTGTGTTATGGGAAATTTGAATATCGCTGTGCCGTTTGGAAATGTTTATGATCTTTCGCAACCATCTAGAGCAGGGATGGGCAAACGTTTTCGTTCGCGGGCCAAAAATCGAAAAAAAAAAATTTCGGCGGGCCAAGGTAAGTTTTTCTAAAATTTTAAAAACATATACAAGTATTACAATTTAAATATGTTAATGAGAAGAATGAAATTGCGCTTTCATTTTTAAAAGTTTCTTATATTGAGATTCGAAGTGAGATGTACTGATTCTGAGGAACGAGGCTAACTGCTCATCTGTCACTCTACTTCTTAAATAATTCTTTCTAAGGTTCATTGTTGAAAACACTTGTTCACATATATAAGATGAAGCAAACATAGCACTGATTTTCTGGGCGTGAGATATTAAATTCGGGAAACTCACTTTCGATAATGATGTTATATTCTTTGAAGACTGCTACAGCTTCATTGCAGATGAGACACACTGGTTTATCTTTTACAACTGTAAAAAATATTTCTAGGTCCATTCATCATTAAAAGCATGGCATTCTGAATCAACTTTACGTTTTTTAGTAGACATTTTGGGGTTGAAATATTTTACGAATAACCCAAACAAGCACTAGCTACGCTATACTTTTAACAATTTCAAAACCACTATTCACAATGATGCTATATGTCCGCAATCTTTCCATACGCAATCAATAATACTAGAATTCGCGACAAAAGAAAAGACCGCTGGCTGGAGCTTAAAATGCGCAGTCTGCCAAATGTGAGGTCTGATTCACTTATATTGGATTCGCATACTTCTCCCCGAAAAACAGATAACGATTCTTAAGCCAATCTACAGCATAACTACCAAAGTACTTCCGCGTTTAACACTTTACCGATTGAAAGGTGTTTGTGCTTGCTATTTCCATCGATTTATGTTTTGTAAAACAAAAATAGAGACAGTAAAAAGATCATCAATAATTTGAACAAAAGGAAGAAAAAAAGTAATATTTAAACAAAGTAGAAAAGGAGATGGAGATATAATATTTAAATATATATTTCTTTTAATTTGCTTCGGACCGGCAAATTAAGATTCTATCCGCGGGCCGGATACAGTCTTCCAAGGAGCCGGATTTGGCCCGCGGGCCGTAGTTTGCCCATCCCTGATCTAGAGTCTCTTTTAATGTAAACAGTGATAGTTCTTTTATCCCTGAAAGCGGAAGTAACTTGGAATCTAATTACCTTGCTCATGGGGTGAATGCTATTTCTGTCAACGAGATTGATTTAACTCATATTTCGAATGCTAAACATAAAGAAAGACTATGTAAAAAAATTAATTCGTACCAGCCTCAAACTCAAAAAAGTAAACAATCCGATTTCAAGATGCAAATAAATTTAAGTGATGATATTCCGGTCTGTCAAAATCAAAGATACATGTCTTTCGCGGAACAAAAGCAATGACGAGGAAATTAAAGAATGGTTAAAAGATGGTATAATAAAGCCTAGTAATTCTAATTATTCAGTACCTATAGTTTTGTGTAGTAAGAAGGACGGTTCTAAAAGATTATGCGTTGACTTTCAGAAATTAATAAGAAGATTATTAAAGACAAATTTCCACTGCCTTTAATTCCAGAAATTCTTGATCGTTTGAAGCAAGCAAAGATCTTCTTCATTAGATTTAAAAAATGGCTTTTTCCACGTAGACTTAGATGAGAGAATCACGAAATACACCGCATTCGTGACACACAATTGTATTTACGAATTTCTTAAAGCTCCTTTTGGTTTATGTATTAGTCCAAATGTTTTTCAAAGGTATATTTATCCACTTGTTAAATGAAGATGTACTAATTATTTATATAGATGATATAATCGTACCAGCTAAGGATGAAGTTGAATGTTTAGAAAAATTAGAGAAAGTCTTCAAAACCGCTTTGGATTGCAAATAAATTTCAGAAAGTGCCAGTTCTTAAGGCGAAAAATTGAATTTTGGGGACATGGAATTGAAAACGGAACTATTCGACCGTCACTTTCCAAAACTGTTGCTGTCCAAAAGTTTCCACAACCGCGTAACTATAAACAACTACAAAGCTTTTTAGGACTAACGGGATATTTTCGTAAATTCATTCCCCACTATGCTAAGATAGCCAAACCTCTTAGCGATTTACTTAGAAAAAGTACTGGTTTTAAGTTCGATTCCGAACAGCGAGAAGCTTTTTGTAGATTAAAAGAAATTATCTCTCAAGCACCTGTTCTACACATATTTAAGCAAGGATATCCATTAGAACTTCATACTGATGCTAGTAGTCAAGGCTTTGGTGCTGTACTACTCCAATTGTCTGACGATGGTAGTTATCACCCAATCCAGTATATGAGTAAGAAGACTTCACCGCAGCAAGAGAAATTCTGTAGTTACGAATTAGAAGCCCTTGCAGTTATAGAAGCTCTTAAGAAGTTTAGAAACTATTTGTTGGGCTCCAAATTCAAAATTGTAACCGATTGTAGCGCTTTCCAGAAAACTTTGGATAAGAAAGATTTAACTCCTAAGATAGCAAGATGGGCAATGTTCATTGAAGAATTAGATTACTAAATTGTACATCGTTCAGGAAACCAAATGAAACATGCTGATGCTTTAAGTAGGAATGCTTTAACTTTGAACAGATGTAACCGAGAAAATCCGCTTAGCACAAGAACAAAATGAAGATGAGCATGTGAAATTGATTAAGAATTTAGTCGAGAAAGGAGATGACAATGGATTCTTTCTAAGAAATGGTATTTTGTATAAATTGGAAAATGGAAAAGATCTGCTAGTAGTGCCAGAAACATTACCAAACGAAATCATACAGAAGGTATATAAAAGAGGTCACTTTGCTGTAGAGAATCGTAAACAGTTTAACAAAAGACGGAAGAAACGGAGACTCTACAGGATTGGCGACTTGGTAGCAATTCAACGAACTCAGTATGGGACTGGTTTGAAACTACGACCTAAATTTCACGGACCGTACAAAGTCATAGCCATTAAATCGAATGACAGATACGAAGTCGAAAAAGTAGGATGCCATGAAGGACCAACTATGACATCTACTGCGGCTGACCATATGAAGCCATGGTCAAATAATTGATGATGGTATCAGCTCAAATTTAAGGACATGATACTTTTTTTTCTTTTCGTTTTTTTTATTATCTTTACAGGTACCCCATGATGATACTGATGTCCATGCAGCAGACATCGGGGGCGATGTCTCCCAGGATGGCCGACTGTGGGAAATCAGAACCGCCAGCGAGGTGACGTCATCTGCCGCCAACTCAGCGCAGCGCAGAGCAGCGAAGACAACAGGCAGACGAGTACCAGACCTGGTAATGAACAGACGTGTTCTTCGAGGCTTAGGTTCCGGGTCCAAGCGAACGATGCTTGTTTATAGCTAGCCATGGATGAGAGTAGACGTATTCTCTCTAGGCATGAGCTTACGTGCCTATAGGACTGTAAGAGACTGAGTGTGCGAGAATTACTCAGTATTACGCGAAATGTTATGGACTTATCTGTGGTGTTATTGTTACCTTTAGTTATGTTAATTTACCATGCTATATTATCATCCCATCTTTTATCATCTTTCATTCATATTAATGATTTCATAATAAATTCACTTTATACTTATCTGGTGCTTTTGATCATATAACACGTGTAAAGAAAAATGAGCTGTCATTTAAATCGATTAAAGATGTGGAGTTCTTAAAGTGAAATTATGTTTGCTTAGTTCTGCAGCCTTTCCACCCGCTACGAAAACATACGGACTCTCGACTGCAAATATCACACATATATAAAGAAATATATAAATAGGCTAAAAATTCGAATTCAAAAACTAGAAAAAGTTTTTTTTTTAAAATCCGCATATATATATATATATATATGCATCTATATATATATATATATATATACATGTTAATAATAAAATTTACATCTATTTTATCTTTTTTGAACCTTTCTGTGCAAAAGAAATGCTTTGGGATTTCTTCATCGATTTTTTGCTAGTATCTCATTTGGCTTCGTTTGTCGAAAACCTTAATGAATTAATAATATGTATTTGGAATCGGTAAAACTAAAATATCTTTAAAATTAAATTATGTAGGCAAGAACTAAATTTAAAATAGCCAACAACGTTGAGACATTTCTCAGTATAGAGTATTAAAATAAATTCCCAGTGTTACTCAAGTAGATAAATATTCATTCACAAGCTTTACGATGCTTTTGCTGTCCTAAGTAATTTTTACGCTATGCAGCATAGGTAGATCGCAATTATCTCTTGAGAAATCTTGATATAAATGGTTGTAAATTTTATGTAGAATGGATTATTTTTGAAATCATTACTTCGATTTAACATTTTAGTATAGGAAAGATGCTAGTAAAAATAACCAAGTTTTGATAGTAGAATCTACGGAGAAAGAAATTCCCTCTCGTCTCCAAAGCAAAATTGTAATATATAAAATCAGAATACGTCTGGAAGCATCTATTACCTTGAAAAATCTAAGATTTGGAACCAATACTCGGAATTTCTGGATTTCCCACTTTTTACTATAGTTTATATACAAAAAGCAGCAATGGAAGTTAAAATATATTGCAGAAAATAATCAAAGCAAGAAAAAATATAGAAAGAATTGAAAACTGGAAAATTAATCGCTATCGTTTCATCTATCACAGGATATCAGTAAGTATTAGTAAGCAAGTGCAGGAAGTAAATTGTAAAACATAAAAGTTAAGAAAAGTGTAAAAAACAAACCTTCCAGATGGTAACAAAAGACTTGCAGGGTGTCCGCAATTTATTCACCGGCTAAAGATATGTTTTAAATAATACAGAATAAGAAATAAGGAAAAAAGTCTGAAAGACTGACTGAATTTTATTAAGTACTTCGAAGATTTTAATATTAATACACTTCATGAGCAACATTACTTGCTGGAGAATATCAAGTCTGTTCTCGATTTCCTTCCGGACGTTGTTAAGCATTTCTGGTGTCACAATAACTGTTTTTGTCGTGATTCGATTTTTTAATTCTTCGATGTTGCGAATCTCGGCAGCCTAAACTCGGTTTCTCAGGTATCCACAGAAAAAGAAGTCGAGTGGTGTGACGTCGGAAAAAAGGAGTGGCTATGTATTTGGTCCCCCTCTTCCAATTCAACTATCTAAGAATGTTTCATCGATGAACGTGCATAAAAGTGTGACCCAACGACAGGGACCCAACGACAGGGACACCATCTCGTTCTAAAAAAGGTTTGGCTGCATTTCTTCTAATTGCGGTACCGAAAAAGAGCATAATGAAGTAATCATACGAGTAATTCTTGACTCCAAGAAAAGAAGAGACCTTTTCACTTTTTGATGAGTTAGTGCTCATCAAACGTTAACTTAAGGGGTACCTCGCGCAATTTGCCTTATAAAATGCGGCTTTTCTGACACTTAAATATCTTTAGTTATGTCGATTAACCTCTCCTCAAATATGAAATGTTGTTCCATCAGTCAATACGGTTTTCTGAAGAAACTGATAATCATTACTGATATAGTCAAGAATATCTACAGAAAACTCCTTATGAACGACTCGACCATCATGTTTGATTTGTCGACAAATCTGCAATTTATATGCTGTGAATTTCATGAATATTCGACCTGGGACTCCCTGTTTGCCGGCTGGCACGTCGATTGTATTTACTGGGATTGGGAACAAGCACATATCGAATAGCGGACACTTTTTATCACTGACGTTTTTGCCTGCACTTCCTTTCTGCAAAACATATCCGGTCTCTCGAAACTGTTTTAACCATCTTTTAATTGATTGTTCCGTTGATGGAGGTTTATTAAATTCGTGTCGGAATAGCCTCTAAACTGTTTTTGAAAATTTAATTTCCCGTAACTAGAGAACGTACATTGCTTTTTCAATGCATAAAGTTATTTGGTCTGTAAACAAACAAGTTCCCTGTTGCCATTCCTATAATTAGAATAAACGAAATTCCTTGAACTAAAGATTATATATATAAAAATTATTTCCTGTTACTTCATAAAATTGCGTTTCAATTTAATTTTGTCATTCGATGATTAAATTATTGACACTCTGTATATTATTAACCATAATTATTTACACACAGCAATTAAGATGTATTATCGTATTATCGCCTGTTAAACACTAGTTTAAGAGAACGATAGTATGTTGCCGATCAAAATGGAGTTCAACATCCTACAATGCAGTGAAGGTAAACGTGAGGAAACGCCCATTCATCTTACACTAAAGACAGTTATTTAAAAATCAGAACACGTTTTGCTTTCTTGACGTTTTGATCCATATAGTTGTCAATTGCTCCATGTCTACTCAGTTTTCCAAGATTATAATACCGCATATTTACATTCCTTTCAACAATGTTTGCGCTCGATATTCTACTCTACAAGGTGTAAAATTCACAATTATGGCTAACTACTTTTTAGATCGAGCGAAATTTTTAAGCTTAGTTAAACAAGTACATTTCTTTTAAGAAAACATTTGGCAAGTTTGAGAAAACTCCTGTATGATGATAAATTGCTTAAAAAAGCTATTTATAGATCGAATAATGAAATCAGTTATGGAGGGTGGAAGGATTACAGTTGGCCCTAGAAAAGTATTATTGACTAACTATTTCAATTTACATGAACTATTAAAATGCGAAATGCATAATTGTTTCACTTTTTGAATTTTCCCAAGAAAAAAGTCGTGGGATTGCTTTCTTGTACTAACTGCCTCACGTCTTTGGAAGGTTAATTGTTAATTATGCTTTAATAGTATTTATTTTTAATAAAAGCATTATATAATTTGATTTTAACAGTTTTAATTCTTATTAGTTTTATTTAGTTTAGGTTTTATTGTTATTTTTTCATAAACGTATGAATTTTGTTTTTTAATATTTAATGGAAGAAAAACCAATAACTGTTACCAATTTTCCAGAGTATATTGAACACTTTTTTAAGAGTTGACTTCGCTTTAAATTAAGAAAATTATTGTGGCAAAGCTATCAATAATGAAGTCATTTCTACAACATATTTTCCTTTGATATAGAAATACATACCAAGCTGTAAGGGCGAATACTGAAAATAAGTTTCTGCTGTATTCTTTAAATTACGTGAAAATATCTATTGACAATTTAGAAAAAAACTATGCATGCGCGTTTCTTCGTTATAATGTTGACAGAAAAAAAATCAGTAAGCAAACCAGATGCAATGAACCATTTTTGAAATCTAATTTTCGAAAGTGATCAGCGTTAGTTTTATTACCAAGTTTATTCAGTAAACGATAAGTTTAACACATTTTAATTTCTTGCCGAGCATTATAATTGCAGTTATTAATATTAATTACTGTTTTAGAGCACATAAACACATAAACTGGAGGCACAAATTGGTACTATTTTCACGCGAAAAAGCAAACTCAACGATTTATTTTAGGAAAAAACTAGCACTATTTTCCATTTTTTTTAAAGAAAAATAACATTATACATTTTGTTATAGATGTTTCAAAAAGTGAGTCAGTTATGCAGCGTTTAGCATTTTTAGATGCAAATATAATGCTCTAGAATCTCTACTGTCACAGGTAATGTGGCTCATGTTGTACCTCTGTTAACTGAAAGAATTTAAACAGTGGAAGAATTCTTTTATCCGAAGTGAAAGACCGAACTTATTCCGATAAAAACTGACTGATTTGAAATATATCGCCTATTTCCAAGACACACTATGACTTTTAAGCTGTATTTCTAACTGATCTCCACGCATTTCAAAGGTCTGTAATTTATCTTAAGTTTCAAGAAATTATGCAATGTTTCTCGTCCTGCGGACCAGATCTTTGCCAAGCCTAAGTTCCAACATGTTTCATAAATTTAATGAACTCTTTTATCCTATGAATGTCTTCAAAAGGATTTCTGTTATGAATTTTATAAGGTATTTCTCCCGCCTTCTTAGCATACCTTCGTGGTGTAATGGTCAAGCACGCTTGGTGCGTATTCGAGAGGTCCGTGGTTCGAGTCTCGGCGACGGCATTGCTCATTTTCCATGTATCCTGCTTCGAAATAACCTAATGTCTGTACAACTTCATAAAATGTAATAATCTAATATTATCTTCTTAAGTACATTTTTTAAAATTGTGTTGGTTTCTTGCCAAAATTGTTAGGTGTAACGATCTTTATAATTTTTTATGTCGTGTAAAAGTTTGGACATTCTAGAATTAATAATTTATCCTTATTGTTTACATACAGTAAAAGTTTGCAATTGATGCATATGAACTAAATACGATGCCTACGAGGTCATATTGTTTCTCCGCTTTATAATACCAAAATTTAATTCCCATCAAAATTCAATAAAGGTTTTTGTAAAAAGCTAATAATGCAGTTAGTTACAAATTTGTGTCAATGCAGTGTTTAACGTATTTGAGCTAATGTAGCTGGTTATACAAATTACAGTTGGTTAAAAAAACTTTACGATGGATGATGAGTGAATTAAATCTCTTAATCGCACATTAGTTATTGCATGCAGATTCCATTCATAGCTAATGCCTAATAATTATTCGTGCTGAAGCGGGAAATACAATTTCACAAGCGTCTAGATTCCAAACCTCACTTTTGCTCATAGCCCGGTTTCGGAATGAGAGAGGGAAAAAGGGATTTCGTCCAAGCGCTCATCACGCTCGAAAATCGCTTGCATGCTGCTACAATCGCTTGAAATAGTGCTGTGATAGTGGTACTATAGTGGCGCTACGATAGCGCTACGATAGTGGCGCTAGTATTAGTAATTCTTGCTACGAACCAGTTAGTTAGAGGCCAAACTCCGCGATTTGCACTGCGAGCAAAGTTTAATTTAATTTCTATTTAGGTTTAGATATTTATTTAAATTTATTTGATTTGCTAAGTTAGGCCCAAGTGTGGTCTTTTACTTTCTGTATCCCTCCCGAGTTGGGAAGTGTGTAAATAATAGTGATTTAATAAAAGAGGATTTTAAATTTCCTTGGTGAAAGCATTTCCCGTAGTACGAGATCGAGCCAGACTAGAAGCGGAACTCTTTAGTCGATATCAAGAAAAAATAGAAGATTTGTCTAATTTTATTTTGAGAAAAATTCAAGTTTTCAAGCTGTTGTATGGAAGTCGCCCGGATCCTGAAATTATTCAAATTATACTTCCTAGGCTACTGCCCCAAGTTCAAGATTTCATCGAACTAAGAAACCCAACGACGCTAGACAGATTATTTGAGCTCGCAGTACAATTTGAAAGCCGAAGAACAGCCGACAACGAGCGACGACGCCAATTTGAGCGAAGAAGTCAGTGGAGTTCGCCAAGACCCCAGCAGAAGCAAAATCAAAGTTACGGGAATAAGGCGAAGCAATGGCCGAAGAAAGATGTGTCTCCTAAATCGAGCGGCGAACGAAGGGAATTCAATAGAAGAACAAGCAAAGATTCCGAGGGCAACCAGAATAAGAAGAATTTAAACTAAGATGGATTTCTTCAAGGAAGGTGAAGAAGTCCGAAGCAGCGCAAAACCCTTCCAAAATCAATTTAAACACCGTGGTCGTGAAGAATTTGAGTTTGCCGAAGATTGAAGTTCTAATCAACAACATACCGGCGACAGCCCTCTTGGATACAGGAGCCCAAAGCAGCTTCGTATCGGAAAGATTCTTTAAGAAGCACTTTCGACGTTACAGAATTTTTAGTGCAAGAGACACGGATGTCATAGCGGCCCAAGGAGAAAAATGTAGCTGTTTAGGAAAAGTACCATTGTTCGTGCGTATCAACAACGAACAGGTAAAAATTTTATTTTATATTGTGCGAAACCTGCAAACATGTATTATTCTAGGTGTGGACTTTTTTAGTTTGACAGAAGCAAAAATTGACAGAAGCAAATTGAAAAAAGGGAGAGAGTTGACGTTAAATATGAAACCAATAGAAGTCAAGAATGATAAGCCCCCGCAGCTGGACTTGCAACATTTACCAGCAAAAGAAAAAAAAATCCAGGGACTGTTCAGTGAATTTTCGAATTTATTTAGTGATGTACCGGGTTTCACACAGGTTGTGAACCACGACATTGACACGGGGGATGCTCAGCCAGTTAGGCAAAAGCCTTACCGCTATGACAGGGTCAAGGAAGAAATAATTGAATGTCATATTAAAGAGATGTTAAAGAATAAAATCATCACGCCAATTTCTAGCAGTTATGCTAGCTCCGTTGTCCTGTGTAGGAAAAATAATGATTATCCGATTACGCACCCGAAGCGGTGGCGTTTTGCATAGATTATCGCAAGTTAAATTCAGTTACAAAATATCCTGTATATCCGTTGCCGATAATTGAAGAAATAATTCGAAATATTTCGTCTACGAAATACATGACTACGTTAGATCTTACGAGTGGCTATTTTCAGATTGGGGTAAAACCCGAAGACGTACACAAAACCGCGTTCATAACTAAGTCTGGCACGTACGCATTTCTTAGAATGCCATTTGGTTTATCCGGCGCGCCGGCAACGTTCCAAAGATGTATGGACATCGTCTTAAGACCAGTCCTTGGTAAAAGCACGTTCATATATTTAGACGATATTATAATTACGAGTAGTAATCTAGAACAACACTTACAAGATTTAAGAAAAGTGTTTTCATTGTTAAATGAAGCTGGTTTAAAGATAAATGCGTCCAAATGTAAATTTGCCGCAAAAGAGTTACGTTATTTAGGATTTAAAATTTCCCAAAAGGGAATCGAAACGGATCAATCAAAAATAATAGCTATTAAAAATTATCCTGTTCCTAAAACAGCGAAGAAATTATCGTCGTTTCTTGGGATGTGTTCATACTATCGGTCCTTCATTAAAGATTTTGAAAAAATAGCTGAGCCGCTGCTAAAGTTGAAAAGAAAGAAAGCTAGGTTTTCGTAGTCAGCAGAAGCCAACTTGGCGTTTCAAAAACTGAAAGACGCATTGACTCAAGCTTCCGTCTTAAAATTTCCAGAAGGGGATAAAGGATTAGA